>BCJD01000004.1:842317-1024708 GCA_001600195.1 Yarrowia keelungensis | reverse complement strand
TTTTTTTTTTTTTTTTTTTTTTTGGTAAAGCGAAAAGATCTCTTTCAAATTTATTTCAATTATTCTAATTTATTTAAATTTATTCTAATTTATTTAAATTTATTCCACTTTATTTCACCTTCAATTTGATGCTGACTAATCTTCCCAATTGGGACAAATCTGCTTCTTGATTTCAGATTTTTTGACCCTCAGTGCTTCAGTGAAAAATGTCATTTTTTCCACCTTATTCGCTTTAGAGTTTGTTGGGGGTAAGTAAATGGTAAGCTGTGTTGTGACGGAAACGTTTGTAGAAGAAGATGTTGTATTGGGATTTCAGCAAGTGTGTTGATTGAACGACTAGTGTTCATATTCACTACATTTCTATATAGCTCTTGTGCTTCTGTGACGTCTGAAACCATCACTTTCAACCCCCAGCTGGAATTTCACTCTAACTAAGCTTCAAGTAATAGTCGAGATTGAGCTATACCGTGAAAGAACATCATCTATCTGACGTTATAGACATTGTGAGAAGAACAGACATATTTTTCCAAGTTAAAAGACTCTACCCATAATTTCAAAATAGTTACATGAGTAAAATAGACGAATTTGTGGCATGATGACCATCCACTGTATGTAGAGATCATTACTCATCCTGAAGATTCAATGTTAGTTGGCTCATCAACCAAGATAGGGTACTCATATGAGGTAACCCTGAATTCAATTACTGTACAAGACTTCCCCCTCCTTCCATTCTGTTTACTCATCATAATGCCTATTGAACCCATGACTAGTTGTCGAGATAACAATAGAAGAGTTTGTTAGTAATGTCTCTGTGCGTGTCCCAGACGAGATGAATACTTGAGGTTTAAAGTCAATACAAGTGGACTTTCTTGTTACTTGGTTGTAAAATGACGGAGTATTATAACCCTTCAGCAGCTTAGTCAACACCCTCCCCAAGTCGTTCTTTTGACCTGAAATCAACTCCTTGATACGGGAAGGGTCCAAATAGTGATATTTTTCCTCGTTTCATTCTAAAAATACTCTCGACACTTACCCACCTCGAAAGTGGGGCCTCTAGGTCTCCTTGTGGCCCTTGTCAGGTTGCTTTCATTGTATGAGGGGGAAATACGAGGTGAGTACTGAGTCATAAGAATTGCTAGGAAACCAGTCACTGAAAGCTTTGGTATGACTCTGACCCACTTGTCTTCTTCTGTAACCCTCTCACATTACTAATCCATCTAAGCACGTCATCGATCATACTCCTGACATGTGGATCTTGTGCTGTTTATCGTACTGTGTACATACGTAAGAGGGGAACAAGTGGCATGATGCGAGCAAATACATGTGGAATCACGGGGCTGTGTCATAATACTGGGAACAAATGGTAGCGAGGTCTTGTCTTGAGCATTTAGAGAGACTGTATGATACCTGGAAAGTAAAGGTGCTCTTTAGGGGTGTGAACAGTACAGGTAGTTCTTCAAATACAGTACTTGTAGTTATTTCAGTCCACTCTAATAAGACACCCTTCAGTCTTTTTAGTCTATCCGTATGACAAAGCTGTTACAGAACACAACAGAAACCTCTGGAAAGCTCATAACTGCACCTCACGGAACATTCCAGCTACAATATTCTACCGCTACCGTCAAATATGCCGGCAATCGACTGGAATCCCATATTAAACCGAAATGGCGGCGACAAAGAAGAAATATTATGCATAACAACGTGGGTTTTCATTGTGCCATGAGACTCACCGTTAGCTTGGTTTGTCAGAAGGGTTGGTTTGACATGACTCATCAGGATGAATACGAACTGAACCTCACCAGCTGCACAGATTGGTAATGATACAGACACCTTGTTTGTCTACCTCCCCTTTTCTTCTCACTCGGTCGCCTAAATTTACCACATCCTTAGTCTGATCTACGACCACGTTCCACGCTGTGTAGATGCTCAATTATGCCGTCTGCTGTGCGGTTAAAAGTGGGTTAAACCGCTCCTCCTAGCGGAGATAGTGGTGGAGGGAGCAGCTTTTCTCCGTCAATGTTCCGTCGGAACGATTCTCAAGGCGCTAGTCAGCGGATAACTTATAGATCCGTGCTATTGAGTGTGTATGGTACGATTCGGAGTATCCACGGAACGGGTCGTGGTACGGAAACTACAAGTACGCCTGTAATTGAAATCACGTTTCTCCGTCATCCGCATGGAAGCGGAGATAAGAGGTGGCTAATTCTCTCACGACTCGGACCCTGAGCTTTGGACCACGGTTGCAAGGGTTAACGGCCTCGGTACAAGGTTGAGTTGAGCATGAGAGACGTGATCGGCGTGAATACTAATTCTTGGCGGGGCTGGTTTTCCGACGGCGGTAGTTTGTCACGGGCTCCAAAGAGCACCTGATGGCGTCCAATCCGCCGCTTAGACCGTTGCCACCCCACATCGAGTGCTGTTGTGCTACTGTAGCTAGCCACTGTCTCTTTTTAGCTGAACTCATGTGGGGACCTTAGTGTATCACGTTCAATGTCCAGCATGACCATATGGAGTATGGTTCAGGATGGTTTGAGGATGGTTTGAGGATGGTTCATATGATTCCGAACTCTCACATGGTCCGAGTAAGCGGTAACGTGAGAATCAGTTAGTCCTGGGGTTCTATAGACCGTCAGACAGTGTTTACAAGTCCATCTTGTACGGCACGATGAATACCGTATATGCAGCCGTAGCACGGCGTTTTGCTGATGTCGTGCAAGCGATATAACGAGTCGAAACAGTTGTCAATGCTACAAACAGCTCACCAATCGTACTTGAGCTGTATTTCAACCTCAGCCACAGGATACAGTTAAACATCGTGAGACCTTGACTTGAGACCTTGACTTGAGACCTCTAAGACTGTACCTCAGCAATCATCGGACACCGAAGTTGAGACATGGAACTTGTATGAATTCGCTGTAGGACGGCTATAGACCAAGTCCACGGCCAATCACACTCGATACATGTCTTATTGACCGCATCAAGCTGGTTTCTTTTTCGAAAAAAAAAGACAAGGTTCAATTGCGGTGTCCCGGAGCAAACACGATTGACGCTATTAGACTGGATATTATAGTCTCTTGTGAAAGAGAGAGGGGGGAGAAAAGAATAAGAGTTGTATCATGGCGGTCGGGGGGCGTTAAAGACTGTATGGACCAGTTTTTGTGGTGTTTCCGTGTATACAGCGCCTTTTAATCCACTGTCCCCCCCTCTCCGATACCGGCCCCTATACCGGTCTCCTCCCCAGTATATGCCTTATTGAGGCAAGAGCTGCACCCCTCATCTCGATAACTCAAAAAGGTTAAACTTTGGCCCGTCTTTATTGTGAGGAGTGTTTTGGCGATGCCCCAGAAATACAAAAAGTGTAGCGTTTGCTGTACCCACGCGGAGAGAAGGGAGATGAGTCACTAGCCACGTCCGGGGTCAACCTCGCCTGTGTGAGTTTCGCAGGCGGCGGCTATCGATCCCAACGGCGCACAAAGCAAATAAAATATCGCCCGTAGACGCATCTCATCTCTTTAAACGGAAGCTCAAGCCTGACCTTTGAAATTGCAAGTCACAAGACCAGCTCATTCTAGGACGCTTTACTAGGGCCGAATTGAGAGCACAATTAGTTCGCCATTCTGCCCTGACCTGACCACACCTGCTTTCAAGGCGCTACTAAGGCCAAACCAACCCCACCCACTAGCCCTTGACAAGGATATATACTGGGTCTTGGTACACTGCCCAAAGGACAAGAAACAAGAGAACAAGACAAACAAACGGTTGAGACAAAACTTTTCAAGAACCTGACACCTTCTCATCCTCTTCACAATGACTATGAGAAGCTCGACCGAGTCCTTCTTTTCGCACTCGTCGGACACCACCGACACCTCGTGCAACTCGTACTACAATGTGGCGTCCGCCACACCCTTGCCACGTCAGGAGCTCAAGCAGCCCAAGGAGTCCAAGACCATTGAGATCATCCGCGACCCGCGATGTCGAGGCACGTTCGACATTGGCGACGAAATCTGCGGATCCATCTTTTTCACACCTGACAGAGATATCAAGGTCGACCGTCTGTCGATCCACTTTTGCGGAATCCAGACGTCGTCCTTCAAGGCGACTATGGACGATACTAAGGCGTCGTGGAACTTTTTGAAGCAGCGAATCACCACCGACGAAACCCTCAATGCTGCCCAGAGAGGCTACGAACGCATTCAGGAGGGAGATACGTTGAAACCGGGTCATAAATACGCCCTGGACTTTTCGTTGTTTGTGCCCCATGAGCTGCCAGAGGTGGCCCAAAGACTCACAGGTCTTTCTCTCAACAGAAGACTGCCCCCTTCGTTGGGTTCTTCTCTGTCCTGGGAAGAACCAGCTCTGGATGTGCCTGGAAAAGTGGCTACAATCATCTACGAGATCAAGGTGAACATCTGGGACGAGGGAGCTCGAAAGAACCACCAGCGAATCATGCCTGTTCGAGTGATTCCGTCTTATCCTGTCGTCGAGCTCCAGCATCACCAGAGCGCCATTTCGTCGTCCTGTGAGCTCAAAAAGAAGACGCTGATGAGCAGCAAGAAGCTGGGCAGCATATCCGCCCACGTTCCACCTTCTGTGGTGCTCAAAATCCCGCAAACTGAGATTGACCAGGGTCTCTACGCCATTTCTAACAACGGTCCTCACATGGACAACACCTCTCCAGTGGAGATCAAACTGGAATACAAGCCCGACGAGGGAGTCACACACATGCCCGAAATCAAGCTCATCACCACCCGAATCCACTCCGACACATTCCGAGCTTCCAAGGGCATGAGCTTCGTGCCCAACCTCGAGGTCATTGAGGAACAGAGAAAGCAGTTCAGCCAGTGTACCAGCAGCTCTAGCTCTCCAGGTATTCTCAAACTCACAACCCAGAACGACCTTCTGGGATGCAAGGAACTCAAGGAAGAGTGGGTGGCCTGTGCTGGAGGAGGCTACGAGATGGTCGTTAGAGTGCCTATTTCCATCCCCAGAAAACCCAAGTTCATTCCCTCCTTCTACTCTGCATTGGTGTCTCGACAGTACCGTCTCGAAGTTCATATCACCGTGGACAAGCAAAAGATCCACATGTTTGTTCCTGTGCAGCTGGCTACCAGGAACTACACGCCTTGGAACTCACGAGACACCCCCGAGGAGGAGTTGCCCAAGTACGAGGCCCAGAGCACCAACTACGTGGATGCCGCGGACTCCGTCTACTTCCCCGCACCGGCCATTGAGCGGCCAGAACAGAACGAAGACTCGTATCCTGGTGAAAGCAAGTCTTTGTATTAGGGGGGGTTGAGGAGCTGTCTAGGAGCTGTCTAGGAGCTGTCTAGGAGCTGTCTAAGAGCTGTCTAGGAGCTGTACGGGATGCTGTCTAGGAGCTGTACGGGATGCTGTACGGGATGCTGACGAGGAGCTATCAGGGGCAAGGGCTCAACCACTAAAATTAAAAGTCTACGAAGAGACATCACTAACTATTTATTCAACTATCTATAACAAAAGAGAAATTATGATATGACCATTGTAGGTGAAGAAGAACTGTAGGTGAAGAACATTACTGTAGGCTGAGAAGTGTTGCCATTGACCTAGAGGTCTCGTGAGCAGTATGCCCTCATTTCTTGTATAGCTCGGACTATTAAAGAGTTAGCTTCCACCTGCTCACTCCCTCTCGACTCAGTCCTCTGATCGCCTGACAATAAGCATTAAGCGTAATAGAGCTGATCCAATGTCTCGGCAAGTGAGTCATGATTGTGTGGGGAAGATGAGAGTTATGGTATACTCCGTGGAGAGGAATCTACGAACTTAGTGCCTATTTTCTATCACCTATCACTATCTAGTCCATATGGCTCCATTTCGCTTCCCCTCTGGCGCACGTGACCACTTTTCCCAAATGTACCAATGAGGAAATTTTATCCTGTTCTATACTTGCAAGTGCCTCCTTGGTGTGTAGATCTGCTGCAGTCTTGAACCTTCCTACTTTGGTAATTTTGGCTGTGGCTGAGTCTGGAGTGGGTGTGGGTGTGGGTTCGATTCCCAAGTGTGTCGTTATTCGGTGAAATACCCCTGTCGCAATAGAGTTGAGATGATGAAAATGTTGAGAATGGTGATAGGGGTAATGACAGGTGTAGGTGAGATTAGAAGGGTGAGCGGTGTGCTGTGACGTCAGTGACGAGCTCAAATGATGTCTGTCAAATGTCACCATTAACACATTGAAAGACCAGCTAGAGGTTCATATACACATGTCAAACAAGATCTACAAGGGTGAACATGTGCTAAGAAATGGACCTCTGTTTATGAAAGGACCAAGGACAACGCGACAGCCGTCAAACAGAGTACACACACACGGCACATCACATCTCCTTTCATTTCCCCATCTCTCCAATTACACGTGCCCCTCAATTTGTTCAAGACTTTAAGTTGACACGTAGGACGACCGTCTGCAGCGTGCCAACCCTAACCATTGAGCCCTGTTGCTGGCTTCGCGCACACCTTAGCTCCTGTCGACTACACCGTTAAATCATCAACTATGGCTACCTTTTTCGAGAAGAACAAGAAGAACTTCCAGGACGTGACCATCGTCGAGGGCAAGGTCGACACCGCCCAGTTCCTGGACGCCTCCAAGGATCTCGTTGGACTTTTTGGTGAGTATGGGATAAGAGAAGACGTGACATGGTGAATGATCAGTGGTGAATAGATCTGTGGGGAGAGAAGTGACGATATCGATGACAGTCAGAGACGATAAACGGTCTGATGATACCACAGACACGCGACAATCCCACCCAGATCACGCGATCTGGCCTACTGGCTCCCCTGTCAACGTGGTAATGTGGGGTGACCTTTAGTCAGCATGAGACCACGAATGATGTGACTACGGAAGATGAGGTGACCTCTGAAGGCGTGTAGTTACCACAGAAGACGTGTATTCACCACATTGTCTATGTCATTGCCACGTCGCCTGTTTGACATGGAAAATTCGCTACGCTCATTTTCCCTGTTCTAACCCAGACCTGTTCGGATCCACCGCCTTTGGTGTCGTCCAGTCCGACATGAACGGCAACATCAAGAAGATCCAGGACCGACTCATGGCCAACCCCATCCAGAACGCCACCCTCCAGGAGCTGGTGCTCGCCGAGAAGGCCGACAAGACCAAGACCGCCACCCAGGGTCTGCTCTGGCTCATGCGAGGCCTCGAGTTCACCGCCGTGGGTCTGCGACGACAGATTGACAACAAGGACGAGGAGCTGGCCAAGTCCTTCACCGAGGCCTACAACGCCACCCTCACCAAGCACCACTCCATGCTGGTGCGACCCATCTTCAAGCTCGCCATGAAGTCGTGCCCCTACCGAAAGGATCTGTTTGAGAAGCTGGGCCAGGACCAGGCTCTTGTGTGGGAGCAGTTTGTTGCCTGGGTCGAGGGACTCGAGAAGATTGTCGACATCATCAAGGCCTTCTACCTCGAGGGTAACCACGGCAAGGGCTTGTAAGTTATTGACCACACGGACTACACGGAATAGGACATATAAAATAGATATTTGTGATAGACTTGGGAGGTGGAATGAAGGTAGCCTGTAGGATACAAGCCTTCAAAGAGTGTACTTATGTTCATACCAGCATTGGTAGAGCACCGGTAGTTAGGGATAGCTAAACATTCTTAGTAGACAGTCAGTTGTAGACATCACTGATCATGATCTCATTCATAAATGTTCGATTTACAACAAAGTCTCCAGTTGGAAGTGGTACTACAATTAACAGGATGTGCTCACACTATCAAAATCAACACCAGATCTATACCCCACAATTTATGCACTTTAGCGTGCTACAGAATTCGTAGTTTCAACTTTACATAATACTCAAGGACAAAAGCCACAGTACAACCAGCAACAGTCCTGATCTACTCAAGCCTTCCTACACTGAAAGCACAGACACCAAATGCTTCCTTTTTTTCTGCGTTTTATTTTATTTTTGCACTGTTCTATTTTTCGACTTATCACGCTTATCACGCTAATCAGCTAGACTCAGTTGAACATCTCGACAATGGTGCGTCCAACCGAGGGCTCAATTTCCGTGCCGTCTCGCGCTACCTTGACCTCGCGGCCCGAGTTGAGCGAGTTGCGCAGATGCCGCGTCTCGGAGAAATGCACCCGCCGGTTCTGGTCGCCCAGCCACTGGATTCGAAACGGGGAGGTCCAGTTGGACTCCTCCTCCACGGGCTTGGACACGGAGTCTAGAACTTCCCAAAACAGCGACGCACGTTCGACATCGTGGACAATGCGGCCTGCAGGAATGTCTCCCGAAGAGGGCGTCATGGTGATGACGGGGCTGTAGACGTGGGTGGACGACGACGCCGCCAGCATGCTGGACATGGTTTTTTCCTTGGGCGGAATCGGCTCAATCATCTTGGCACAGCCAAAGAACTCTCCTGTTCGGTTGGCGGAAAAGATGAGATAGACGTTGGAGCCGTCGCGGAACGCCTTGTTGAGCATGGCTTCATTGTGGCTCTGGGTCGACCACAGCGAGTTTTCTCGAGACACCTGCAGGTCGCGCACCGTCAGACTCTTGCAGACAAAGTATCTGTCTGTGGGCGGCGGGGACGAGGTCTGCGACCGCTCCGAGTCCGTGAGCGGCTCGGGGCTGTCTGTGTCCGGGTCCTTGGACCGCCGTTTCACTACGAGCTTGTTACTTCTGATCTGTCCTCCTCGTTGGTTGAAGGCCTCGATGCCGGCCACCACGCCCTCCTCCGACTTGTAGTTGACAAAGGCACACCGGCTCCGGGGAATCATGAAAATGCTCTCAATGTCTTTGGTTGCAAACAGCGTGCGCAGCGAGTCGATGGGCGAGTTGGACGGAATGTTGCCGACCCACAGCGCGTACGCCGACTGCCGGGGCTTGGGACGAGCCGACGGCGGCGTGCTCTGCGGCACCTTGGGCTTGCTCGGTTTCCGTTTCCTCTTGGGCTTGGGCTGCGTGTACGACGCTACCGGCGGGTAGTAGGAGCAGATGGGCACGGGCACGGGGTATACGAGAGGCAGGTGCGGCTGCTGGTGGTCGTAGCCCGGCAACGGAGGCATCCCGCTCTGCGATTGGAGCTGGGAGGGTATGGCCTGCTGGGGGTACTGGTCCTGGTACTCGTCAAAGTCGGAATAGGAATGGTGTTGGTTGGGGGAAGACATTATTAGATGGGGCTCGTTTCGGAGGCAAAGAGAGGAGTGTGATTGGGGAAGGTGATGGGGCTGTTAAAAGCAGAAGGGTGGGTGTAGGGGGGAAGGAGAGGTGATGGTGGGGATGGAGATATGGGGTGTGAATGGGGTGGAAAATGATGGGGGATGGAGATGGGGAATGGGGAAAGGGAAAGGGGGAAAAAGAGATGGGGGAAAAATGTTAGGTCATTGGCCTGAGTTAGTACACATGTTGAGAAGGGGCCGATGTCCTTCTCTGTCTTTCGCCTCTGCTCTTGACAGGCAACACACCTCTGGATGACAGTGACAGCGACAGTGACGTGCCTGTGAGCAATGACAGTGACAGGTCTACAAGCGGTATGACGAGTGAGAGTGGGCATCGCATGCAATTGACGACAACAGAACAAAAAGACAGCGTAACCCACCGGGGAGGGAGGGGTCAAAGGTGGATAGTGGCACTTCAAAGAGTGATATAGTGGGTGGAAATGTTCGCCGTGTCATGGTGTCGCATCGTGGTGACATCATGGGTGTTGCATCATGGTGTCATGATCTGTTGTTGACAAGAGGTTCAATCGTCAATCACCAATCGTCAATCGCGTACATCACCAGGTTGTGGTGGAGTAGACTGGCTACTCGGACTGGCGTTCGCATCTCATACTCACCAATGTTTCGAACGGTACAGCAGATCGCACGATCTGCTGTCTAGGTGTGGTGCAGAGGGAACTAAGGGTAGGTGGAGTGGAAGCAGAGGGTGTTGTGGGCTGCCAAGTAGGTTTAGAGGATAAGTAAGCTGTTACTGCGTTCTCCGTATTTTTGGGTCGTCACAATCTGCGACAGTTGGGATTTGCCTTTTGTCTTTGTCCAGAGGTCTTATATAAGAGAGGTGAACAGTGGTATTGAAAAAAGAAGTTTTTGGGCGACTCAGGGGCGTCGCTTATACGGACAGCTGACACCGCCTCTCTTCGCAGGTACATACAGGCACCCACCGACAGACAGGGCATACGTCTCATTGTCGTCAACTGATATGCTCTCTCTTGATTTGGTTCACTTGTTAGGTTTAGGTTCACTGACATCCAGGATCAGCTTTTATTGTTTTTGGGGGTGCGGGACTGGAGTAATAGCGGGGGAATTTATTGATAATTTCATTTCCAAACGCCTTAACAAGCCTATTGGAAACGCTATGTCGCGCCGGTAGCCCGGATGCTCGGCCACCGGAGCCTTATTTGCACCTCTCTCCGCCGCAAATAGCACGTTTGTTTTTCCTCCGTGGGTTTACCACCAGAAAGGAATGAAAAAAAAAACCGCCTCCAATCTCCCTATAAACGAGAGCGTAAACTCCGGCTACAAGCATACGATACCGGAGCACAAAGTAACGTGAAAGGCAAAAAAAAGGCGTATTTGGACTGGATAAAGACCTCCTGGCGGTGCAGAGGACAAGCACCCGCTGTCTTGCATTTCTCCTTTGGCCTTGCATCTCCAACGACGCCGTCTTGGTTCGTAGAGACCATCACGGTCGGAGAGAGAGAATCCAAAGGTTTAGCAGCAAAAGCGGCTCCAAATAATGCACCGTCCTGTAGGGTTTCACAGCTTGTGTCTGTCTAACTCTGTGCTTGTGGATCTGCTGCCACAGTTTTTTTTTTTTTGCACCGGCCATCAGCCATACAGTTTTAAAAAGTAAAGCGTATGGAGTCGAGACGAATACGGGCCGTTTGCCGGGTAACACGCGTTCGGTTTCAGATTCCCTGAATACGAGTTACAGGTATGATCACCCCCAGGATGTTGTTTTTGAGCGACACAGCGGAACTCCGCAAACTGTCGCTCTGCACTAAAATGTCATTTATACCCTCACACTCTGTCTCGCTTGTCAAGGTGTGTCTCTTAACCCTCTCCTCTTGAGGGGAGAGCCGTTAAAAGTTCACTAAATTACGAGGCTGACGGTGAATAGGTTTGGAGATCTCACGGTGTAATCGCCTAAACAGCTGCTGGCTTCCAGCTTATTCGGGTCAGACTATTGTCCCTCCTCGTATGTACCGGCACATGGTGTAACACTGGTTCTCAACACACTAACGCCCTTGGAATCGTACCACTGGCGAGTCTGGACATGTGTCAGCTGTCAGACGTCACTCTCCATCCAGACGAGAAACACATGCGTGGGGTGGGCGTTGCTTTTGCCAGCACGCAGGGCCCTACGACAAATTCTATCGCACTCCTCGTTTATGGGTGTGAGGAGCTGGGGAGAGACCAAACAAGGGTGGCGTCATGTGGGAGCCCCCAGACTCGCGTCCTAACAGGTTTCACATCTGTTCCTGGACTAATGACGTGGGGCTTGTTTGTCGACCAAATGGCGCCAAAGCGCATGGGTCTATAATGCTCTGTAGAACAAGCCATTAGTCGGAGCTGTCAAAGAGCTCTTCCCGGAACAAGTAATGTTACCGAAAATCCGTATCTTTACAAAAAGCACCCTCTGGCACATGACTGGAGGTTGAACTCTCGTCAACTCTCACCAACCCTCCCCACGCTCTCTTGTTTCCCCAGAAAGTGTGGAAGAGAGGCAAACTAGAGTCGGACAGCTCAAATACAACCCATTGAGCAGCTTGCTGCCTTCCTAGAGACGTCAACAGTGACATTTGTGCTACGTGGCAGCTCATGAGCCCGTCTCAAGGTTCTCGCTAGCGCGATATGGCTGAGGAAGTTGAACTAATGTCTGCGCTAAAGCCCCCAAAGTGGACTAATGCCAACCTACAGCTCTTTGTCAGCCACTGGTGTGTTCTTGAGACAATCACACCAGCAGACAAGGGTGTGCGAGAGTGAGCTCAGCACTCGGATACGAGTACGCAATTCGCAAAGACACAACGCTGTATGGACACGATGCACGCTCTGGCTGCTTACAAAAGATTACACCCCAGCACAACCCCAGTTTCAGTGTTTCAACAGCCTCTGTCGGATGCATGTCAAAGTTCACAAAACCAGTGGTTGTGAGTGTCGTCTAAACTCTGAGGCCCATAAGAGAGGGCAGACCACATGCATGGTTGTTGGTCCAAAGGCAAATGCAAAACAAGGCTTGTCCAGATTCGCCTATAGTTGTGAGAGCTCTCTTAGACCCTCGCTTAAGAAAGAAGCGTTCAGAGTTCCAGCTCCAGAAGGCCAAAAACCAGATACACATGCTGCTACTGCACTTGGGCTCCCTCGCTAGTGCCGGGAAGAGCTCCACTAGCCCCGTCTTTATTTTTTTCACTTCGTGTTTTTGCATTGTTTACACAGGCGGCACGATTGTCGCCTTCCAACTTTTACTGCGGGCAATCGGCCCTCCTCCAGAGGTTCTCGTGGGTAAATACCAGAGTCTGATCCCCGTCAAGCAAGTGAAACCCACGGGCCAAGAAACGCAAACCTAACGGCGCTCAACCCTGTAGGGCTCTTTTCAGCCAAATATGTCAACGTCCGCTTTGAATCTCGGATACGCCGACGGTCAGGGACAGAGTTGTAAACACTTCTAGGTTGACTGACGAGGATGAAAACGACGTAAAAACGCGAGTACGAGCTTTGGCGAGACGTCGATGCGTAAGCGAAAGACGTACAAACGTCCCAGCTGCGTCTGTCTCAACAATAACTTGGACCTATGATTCTGCAAAGAGGGCCCCTAGCCTATAAACTCGCTCACCCTCGTCTTTTGGCGCAAAAGGTCCGCTAAAGACGCCGTTTTGGGCCTTTTGGGCAGAGATGCACATCTATACCTGGTCAAAATGCACAGCGACGGCGGATATTCACTCACTATGTCTTCTCAAGCGTTTCACACATCTGTGCGGTCTCGTCTGCATATCTTCGTATCTGTATACGTCCGATGATACAAACAAGCGCCATAGCCAAGTGCTATTATTTGGTTATTGATATTTATAACCTGCCATGTATAGCCGGTGGATACGCATTGGTCAAATGACGAGGGGGGTACGAGGATTTTACGAGTAGCAGGTTGAACGAGTGCGGATACATTCTTGTAGTTAGACATATAGGTGTGAGCTCATACTTGATGTACTGTTTGTATCTTCGTACCAGAGCTCACCAAAACAGGAGGCCTGGGACGGGCTGGATAAATCTACACGGAGATACAACGGCCAAAGTCTGCTGGTCATATGGAACCCTGGAAGATATACAATTTCGTGCCTGGCTAACAAAGGCTTGTATTCAGTCTAGACCTGGTGGTGAGTAAGCAAGGGGAGGAGGCTATGAGCGTTGTCTGCTTCAAGTATGGGTAGGTCGACTTCGTTCAACAGTCATCGATGCTTTTGAATGAACACAGTCTTCAATAAAATGAGTGGTTCACATGCTAAGGGAGACCTGATACAGAACATCATAGAGACACTGGTATTCAGGGGATCTTGTCAACAAACAGAGGGAGGTCCTCATGACATAAATTCAGCTGATGTAGCATATACTGTATTACATACACACTCATAATCTCTGGGTGGTCTAGACCTTGAATTAGTAAGCATGGAGAGGAGTATGAAGCAATGTTTGATGGAAATGAATGGAACGTGTTGACACAACAATGAGAGCTTCAGTATGAAACATCATTCACGGCGATCACTCTCATCTACTTCCTTAGTCTCTGTTACCTCTAATATATGGACTTTTGTACCCACGCTGTCTCTCATCATTCACATGTCATCATTGCAGCATACACGGTTGCACTGTAGCTACCAGTGAGAATTTTCCTACCTCCCTCTCACTGCAACATTATAATTCCGGCTTGTTCAATCACAATCGAGAAGTGCACTATTTAGCGTCTTTGCTCCTTACTGACTTGCTTCCAATAGACGGAAGAGCAGTAGAGAGCCGAGTATAACCAAAGAGAGGGTCAGTCATACCCGCATAGATTGGACTCCATATTTGAAAAAACTTGATAAACGAAAGAAATTCACTGATAAAAATGTATTGCACTCCTTAATTAGGCCACTATCAGTTCTTGCCAATTTCGTCCCCCACCCAAGTCGAACCCACAACCCCCGTCCTGCACCAGATCATGCATACAATTTTCAAACCATGTTTTTTTCTGAGCCTTCCTCGAGATTTCGACCAGACCCACCTACTACCGGACGTGCTCAACGACCAACGTGTCACAGATCCGATTGGGGAACCCCACACTCTCTTTCTCCCGCGCCAACCATGAAAGCCGATGACACAGACTCGCTGTCGTCCCAATCGCCCCTAGCATACGTGGTGCTCTCTGGAGGAATCGGAGGAGCCACCGGAGACTCGGTCATGCATTCTCTCGACACGGTCAAGACCCGACAGCAGGGTGCTCCGCATGCGCTCAAGTACCGCTCTATGCTGAGAGCTTACTCGACGCTCTACCTGGAGGAGGGCTTCTTTCGAGGCCTGTACGCTGGCTTCACTCCGGCCTTGCTAGGATCTTTCCCGGCCACTTGCATGTTTTTCGGCACCTACGAAACCACAAAGCGGATTGGAGCGTACTACAAGGCGCCCGACACCTTTGTGCATCTGCTGGGCGGTCTGTTGGGCGACCTGGTGTCGTCAGTGTGGTACGTGCCGTCCGAGGTGCTCAAGACCCGACTGCAGCTCCAGGGACGACACAACAACCCCCACTTCTACTCGGGGTACAACTACAAGGGCTTCAGCGACGCGCTCAAGACGATTTATAGAAAAGAGGGCCTCGGAGCGCTCTTCTTTGGATACAAGGCGACTTTGGCTCGAGACTTGCCCTTCTCAGGTCTCCAGTTTGCCTTTTACGAAAAGTTCCACCAGTGGGCCCAGGACTATGTGGGCCATGGCAAGGACATGGGCGTGGGTTTGGAGCTGCTGACCGGTGCTGCTGGAGGAGGTCTGGCAGGCATCATCACGACTCCCCTGGACGTGGTCAAAACCCGTCTGCAGACCCAGATCACCAAACCCACCTCGGTTGGAGGCCCCACAGACACGCGGGTGATTCTGTCGGACAGTGTGCTGCGGTCGTTGGCAACGATATGGCGAACCGAGCGGTTTGCGGGTCTGTTTTCGGGTGTTTGGCCGCGGTTTGTGTGGACCTCGACCCAGAGCAGTATCATGTTGCTGCTGTACCAGACCGCTCTCAAGACGTTCGACGTGTACGATCCGTTCGGTCTGGAGGACCACACCCGACACAAGTTGCAGTAGAAAGCAAGAAAGCTTTGGTGCAATTAGCATGGAGGAGGGGAGGGAAGGGAGTATAACCGGTAAAGCCAATGAACTCTACGAGGGGGGTTAAGAGTGGGGTTTCTGAGACTATTGACGTTTGACCATGGACATTTGACTATTGTCGTTTGACTGTTGTCGTTTGACTGTTGTCGTTTGACTGTTGTCGTTTGACTGTTGTCGTTTTAGATATCTCACTGTTCTCTTCACCTAACAAAAGACATGCCCATAGGGCTGATAACGAGGGATAACGGGGAAATGTAAATATTATAGATAGATAGAGCATGGAAATTGATTAATTGACGACTAACGAGAGTTGGGGGAAGATTTGCGTCTACTCGACGACATGATAGAAGTCTTTTGATTGTCGTGTGACCAATCATGAGTGTCTAGATATCAAATAGCTATCAACGACAAGTTTATCAGTTGCCAAGACCGGGGTTAATTCATTTCAACCCACTCAAAGAGTGGACGTTTTTCACAGTCCAAGTCTAATCAACTCTCTGTATTGTGCACACCGTATGGCTGCTTTCTTTTCTCGCCGTATTCGCTTGTTGATCCTGGTGGGGAGCAACGATCGACGGTAAAAGTGGTGGGGAGGAAGAGCGATACCGTCTTCCAAGGGAGATAGCCCACGAGCAGATTTTTCACAGCAAATCACAACGGCGGACGCACAGAGGCTCAGTAGACTCTCTCATTACTTTCCTCTTTCGAATGGCTGGCAATGCAGGGTGTTGAAGATGGCTATAGGACTCCGTTATCGTGTGACTCTTACTTGAGTTTATTCGAGGGAGAGAGAGTGCATCAGGGGTGATAGGAGAAATACAAGGGAAATATCTTGAAAAGAAATGTCTCCGAAATACTTCAAAACATGTTGTAAACCCCAATTCCCGTTGTCCGTCGTTTAATCGACTTATCAATCCACCTCATCGCATCTCTCGCTTATGCACTGCCGGACGCAGCGACGCACTCCACCTCCGAGTAGACTCAAGGTATAATAAGATGCCCACCAATACCGTCTACCGAAAACGACGTCTTTTCGCGACGAAAAGCTAGATTTGTTCCTCGAGGTTCGCTAACAGCTCTAAGTTGGGGTCGGAGATTTACGTTGGCCAGCTTCATAGATACAAGGTCGTATGCACGAAAACCCCTTCCTCGGAATTGATAGGGTGGAGACTCACGAATAGTGAGGTATTGACCTTGAAAGATTCGTTTTCACTATCGTTCACCACACACATCAAACTCTTGTCTATCTCCAAGGAACATGTCTCAGGTATATCTTCTTTGCACCGCGTTTCGAGAAAAAGTAAAGAACCGGAGAGCTGCTGGAGTTGCAATACGTAACCTTGAGACCAGGATCGGCTCCCTATTGTCGTAAGTCCTAACCCAACGTCATTGTTCGGCATGCAGGTAATTGGCGATGTGCACTCTTTTGCAGTACAAACTCCACTATGTCCACCCCCACAATAGAGAGATAAGCTGGTTGGGCCAATGGGAGGGAGATTTGTGAGACTCTTCCCCGAACATGTCTCGGGAAGACAAGGGGAAAAGTGAAGAAGACGCTTATCACTCTTCTACGGTGCATCCTTCACTCGTGAGAGGTGCGTTTCCGTCGCAGCCAAGAGCGATGAAAGCAGATGTAGTGGAGGTGAAAATTACCAAGAAGTGATACCAATTGTTCATTTTGAGATGAGTGAGAGATCTCTCCAGACCCCAGATCACAATTCTAGCCTCGAAATTAACTCCAACTAGTCCCTGGACTAGCCAAAGTCTGCGCAGCTCGACGTCCACCTTTTCGTGCACAACCTTTCAATATACCCACCTAATGCAAGAGATAAAGCTGGTGAGGAGATAGGAAAAGTCGCTGGAGCTCATGCATCCACCCCAGGGGCTTGGTTAATTGAATCTAGATACCGATACCAGCCAAGGTGGAAGCGTAGATACCCTCCACCCTTCAGCCACCCTCCAGGGTCTCCAGAACAGCTTATAAGGACCTCCAGAAGCCCTCTCATTTCGACATCAAACAACAACAGCTTCTTCTTCACAAACACCTTTCTTCTCTTCACCCAAACACCTCTTCACTACTACAATGGTTGCCATCAAGTACATTGCCGCTTCTGCCTTTGCCTCCATGGTTCTGGCTGCTCCTGCTCCTGCTCCTGCTTCCAACGAGCTGGCTGCCCGACAGCTCTGGAACGCCATCGAGGACGTCGATGCCGATGTCGAGACCGTTCTTTCTCTCGTCGACGGCACTGTCAACACCCTCATCAAGCCTCCTGGAGACCGACCCACCGAGATCTCTGTTCTGACCTCCACCTTCACTGCTCTCAACACTGGCGTTGACAAGCTGCTTGCTGATCTCGGCAAGATCCCCCTCGTTGGCTCTGTTGTCAACCTCGTTGCCAAGATTGCCGCCAACCCTGTCATCCACGGCCTTCTTCTGGTTGTCGAGAAGCTCGTCACTCTCCTGGTCGGCGGTCTGGTCGACTACCTCGTTGTTCCTCTGGTCCAGGCCATTGACGGTCTGCTCAAGAACGTGTCTCTGCTGCTGCAGATGATTGGCAAGCTGCCCGGCATCGAGTCTCTTTCCTCTTCTCTTGGTCTCGAGACCGGCTCCCTCAAGAGCCTGCTCTCTGCCCACCCCGTCTCCTCCGCCTAAACAGGACGACCACATTTCTCTTCTTCGGCTGTGCCACTTTATATTTAATTAACTCTTGTACTGACAAAAATTGGCTTGTAGATGGCTTGTAGATGGCTTGTAGATAGCATTGTAGATACTCCAGACAAGAACATTGAGGACAAGATGATAGACAAGATCATTGAACGAGCTATTCATAAACAGAATCAAACGATGAACAACATGAACACAATAATCTGATGATGTTGGCTTGATCATTGTATCCGTTAATCGTGGTAGATATTGTATCATTGTAGATGGTATCTTTGGAGATGGTATAATGGTGCTCACTGAAAATCACTATGAACAGAATCATTGAAGTCTTATCACTGCGATCAAAGAAGATATGCTGCACAATTGTAGATGTCGTTTCTGTAGACATGGTATCACTGTAGACATGGTATGCTAAGTTGTTGAACATACACAGTTCATCCCACTTCACTCTATGCGGCTTAATTAAATTAACGTTGATGACGTTTAATTTGTTAAACCTTCTACTGCACACGACCATCGCGTCTCTCTTTCTCACTTTCACCACATGTCTCGAAAACTAGGCCCCCACGAAACCTACGCGGCTACCCGAAGCCGTCTAGGAAGCTACTCCAACGTGTTTGTGAGCGCCAGACTCAAACAGGCAGCTTCAACAAAGGCAGTCACCTATGCTGTTTCTCGATTACTGCACAATGAACCCATTCTAGGTGTGGTAATCACAGGAGAAAAGCCAGGCAAGTACGAAATGCACAAAATCTCGCCTGACAAGTACTCCGTGGGCGATTTTCTCGACACAAAAACGTTCATGGACAAATCAGTGAGCGAATCGCAATCTGATCTTCACTATGTTCGATTTGATCTCACAAAAACTCATTGGAGGGTGTATGTGTTGGATGATGGACATGAGATTCTGTTTCTCTACGATCACACTCTGCTGGACGGAATGTCGGGATCTTTTGCATGTCGTCAATTGGTCAAGTACATTGAGGAATATAATGAGGGTAAGGGAAGTGACGATACTGAGGTTCAGGTGTCACAAAAGGAACTACCTCCTCCTGTTGAGAAACAGATTACCGTTTCTGCTCCCGTTTCTCGATTGGTCAAAGAACTGGCCAACGAGTACCTTTTTTCAAAGCCCAAAACCTCTCTTCCTCCTCAGGTCTTACCTTGGACAGGATACTATGGTGTCATCGACATGACTTCCGAACAAACAAGCGCTTTTCTCAAAATGTGCAAAGCCAACTCCATCAGTGGAGGTGCTGGTCTGTATGCACTCTTAGTCTGTTCGTCGTCAAAGGTGCTTCATGACAAGTATCCTGATGCTGTCGAAACACAAGTGGGCGGTTCGATTCCCTGGAATGCTCGTAAATTCACCCCTGGCCAGGACCCCGAACGTCTCGGAATGGTCGTAGGCGAATCTCTATTCGACAATCCTGTTCCTAAACCTGAAGATGTTGAATTCAAGGAAGGTACTGTTCCTCCTGGGTTTCTGGAAGTCGCAAAGGTATACCAGGACCAAATCAAGAAGGACAGTGTTCCCACCTGGTTCTCGGGCTACCCTTTCATGCATATCATCGGTCTGATTCCCTTTGTGGACCTGGAAGATTACTTTGCTTCCCATACAAACAACTACCAGAGACACGGCATGTACTCTCTGAGTAATCTGACTGCTCTAGAGACGTCCCCCTCGGTCGAGCGACTACGGTTCTCTCAGTGTACAGGAGCTACCTGTCCTTTCATCCAGTTTTCGACAGTGGGAATTAAAGGCGGTCCTATCAGTATTTCTATTGCTGTTGCTGAGGATGACAGTATAGTTCCAGAGGTAGAGAAGTACGTGGAGGGTTTCTTGTCCAGTCTGAAGTAGACAGAACAGCTAACACGAACTACACTTTACATATAGATCCCGTCGAAAGGCACTTCACATCACCACACTAATACTAATTGATACACAAGACATAACCTCAACTACAAGGGTAGATGACATCATCTCGTGCACCCTCAAGACCGGGGTATACTGAATAATCAAACGAAAAGTGCAAGCTTGCATGCTCAGATGAGATGATCTTGGCAGATTACCGTTAGAACCCCTGTCGCTGTTGCAGAAAGAGAGGGCCATGTCAGGAACGCCTCGCCAGTGCCTCTCGTGCCTTGCTCGTATCCTGCGTGTCTAAATGTATATTTAGCAAAGCATGACAGATGCTCATCGCGTCGGGTCTTACCATAATCTCCGTATGCACCCCAGAATGTGGAGGTGGAGTACGAGTAGTTGATTGATAGATTGATGGATGGTGTGGGAGTACGTATATGGACTACTTATATTGACTGTTAGACTGAATGAACTATTTCTCTTGGTATTGGTAATGTGCAATGACTATGGAGTACTCGTACTTACGTCTACAGTGCTTGTAGCATCTCTGCTCCATCGCACCTTTTGAAAACCCTGTCTCAGTTCGCGTAACTTACACATCTAGACAAAGAGCCAACTTTTTTGCAACCCTTTTGCTGGCGCTCACTTCTCGTTTGGCTGTTGTGTGGTATCCTACTCTGTCCTGAAAGCGTTGGTTCTATTTATAGTAAGCTTCGGGGGTCTGCATTGATTGTACATGTTACTATCTTTAGAAGCAACACGCCCAGCGCGAGTGTGGGGGTGAGTTTTGGAGGAGGAGAAAAAGCAGACAGCTGATCCAGGTCTGTTTCAGCTCTTGTTTCACTAGAAAGTCGCCAAATCGCCAAATATCTCTAGCAGCGGCTATTAGTAAGCACCAAACTAGTCTATCTTTGTAAAGGCCAGCTAAGAGGATCTTTTAGAGGAGTCTCAAGATGAGCCAGGGAGTGCTCTAGAATATGCCTTGGAAGATGGGGGGACAAAGTATGCTTGGGAAAGTACAACACGCCGTTTACGTCGAGCTGTACAAAGGGAGTTTTAGCAGGATTGTGGAAAAGGGGAACGGGGTAAATCGCTCAAAAGTAGCTCGAAAGCGCTGGAAAGTGGAAAAATCGATTTCTGGCATTCGGAAAACAGTCCCCACTGTCTATCCAGCTCGTCCACGTCCTCACAATGTCTAGAAAATCCCACCAGACCCCTACGTCTCCCGTTTAACCTTCCAATATCCTGTGAGAGCCGTGCATGGAAAACGTACGGTGACGTTGGGAGCAGGAGCTTTCAGGGTTTTCAGTTTGCAGCTGCCTTGCTATTAATAGCACTTCATTCTGACATATTTACGTGCCAAACCACACGAGACGACAGACGAGATTTATATCACCACCGACCTGTGACGCACGCAGAAACCGCCATACGACCGCTCGACACACACACACTTCACCATGGGACGTCGCAAGATTGTTATTCAACCGCTCGAAGACGAACGCAACCGTTCAGTGTGAGTATGACAAGAGGAGAAGACGAAGCAACTCCAGAGGAAACAAGAGGAAACTGAGGCTCTATAAGTATTTCTGTGGGCTTTTGTGTCACTTTGTGACATAGTATATGTCATGGCAACAACACAACACCACCACTTTCCCCATTCCCTTCTTGCCACTAACTCAGAACTTTTCTCAAACGACGAGCAGGTCTGTTCAAAAAGGCCCACGAGCTGTCTGTGCTCTGCCAAGTTGACATTGCCGTGATCGTCTTCGGAGCCAACCAGAAGCTCTACGAGTTTTCGTCGACAGACACCAACCAGCTCATCCAGAGATACCAAAAGTCCATTCCCTACGAGAAGAAGACGCCTGAGGACTACAATGGCACCAAGAAGAAGAGCAACCACCGGGCTTCTGGAAGCGTCACCAGCATCAAGAGCGAGCCCACGGACGAGGACGACGAAGAGGAGGACGAGGAAACGTCCAATAATGGCACCCAGAACGCCACTCCTCAGATGAACTCCAACGTGACTCCCCAGATGGCCCAGAGTGTGACTCCCCAGATGCCTCAGAACGTGACTCCTCAGCAGCAGCTGACTCCCCAGCAGCAGGCTCAGCAGGCTCAACAGGCCCAACAAGCTGCCCAACAGCAGATGCCCCATCCCCATCACCCTGACCAGCAGCGGTACTATGACTACATGAGCATGGGCCAGATGGGTCAGCATCCGCACCAGCAGCAGCTTTTGCAGCAGCAGATGATGCAGCAGCAGCAACACCACCACCAGTTGCAGCAGCAGCACGCCCAGCATCAGCAGCAGCAGCAGCAGCAGCAGCATCAGCATCAACAACAGCATCACAAGAGCCAGTTTACGCCCATTTCGCAGGAAATGAGCTCGTTGGCGGGCCATTTGATGGATATTAGACGCGGAACTAACGATATTCCACCTACTTCCATTCCTGCTACTGCTGGAGGAAACCATCCCATGGGTCAGGGGGTTGCTGGAGCTGGAAGTGGATACATTCCCGGTTCTGAGGGCTCATCAAGGGTTTCTTCCCGCCAAAACTCCGTCACCAGACCGAAACTCAAGGTCCAGATCCCCGGAGAAAAACGCGGAAGTACAGGAGGCAATCCTGGGTCTACAGGAGGTCAACAGGGCAATTCTCGATCCACATCAGGCGAGGGAACTCCGATAGACGGCTCCAAGGACGAAAATACGTCCCATGCTGCTCTACTTCTGCCACCACCCTCTCCTTCCTCGTACATTAATAATTCGGGAGTGGGACCTGGAAACCCGTTTGCCAAGCCTACTTTGCTGAATGGAGAACAGACACCGCTGTCGGCAGCACTACCGTCACGGTATATCAACGACTTGCTGCCTAGTCCGTCTAATTTCTACGGCACAGAGTGGAACTTCAACCCTGGATCTGCTGGAGGGTCTTCTTTCTCAGCAGGAGGGTCTCTGATTCCCACAAGTGCCTGTAAGGATAAAAAGAGGGTGGACAATAGCGATAGTAAGGTGGATGTGAAGAAGCAGAGGCTTGGGTAGGAGGTGAGGGGTGAGAAGGTGGGATGAGGTGAGGGTGAGAGGGTTATGGCTGAAGAGGGATATGATATGATATGGCTTACGGGGACGATGCATCAGCCTGAGGGCTACGAACTTGTTACCACGGACACAATGTGGCAATTTTTGGTATATAATAAACCCATTCTGGGTACTAACACTCCTTGTACAATACACTTTAATAGTTTGACGAGAATTGTAGGCGAAGTAGAGAGATTATCGCGTTATCGATGCATGCGGGTGGAGGTCTAAGGGTTAACTGAGTGCATTTATCATGTCTCACAGCTTTGACGATGTTTATGTTTTCAAAGTGTTTCAAGTGTGAAGTAGGTTGAGGTCCATGTTAGAGATTGCTATAACTCATGAGACATCTATACAAGTAGAAGTATATGGATGATCAAAGTGAATTGAAGTTAGACATGGGTGGGCTTCAAGGCATGTAGGGTGTTTAGGGGTGGATGCAGGTTTATTCAGAAGTTGGAGTGACTCATGAGATGCAACTTCAATCTGAGAAGGTGGAGAAGGTAAGAAGCACATAAGTGTAAAGGTGTGAACACTGAGAGACATTATGAATCAAATTTGAATCAAATTTGGTCTCAATGAACTAAAAGAAACAGCGTCAGTGAAGAACAACTTCACAATGTTTACCATTCAATAGCTTCAGTGAAGTTGTACTGTAGACAGATACTTAGCTTACTAACAGTAGCTCTTTAAGCATATCTTCTTTCTCGAATCAAGAGAACACTTCTTCGTCATTAAATCAGGGATTGGGATATATTTCTGCAACTCTAACCTCTGAAAAGCCCGTATATGCCCTCTTAGCGTTGGGAAACCTCTCACTCACCTACGTCAAATGCTTACGTAATCACTCCTAACCTATCACAGCCTCCCTATTCCACTTATTCAACATCAATACAGACCCAACTTCTACACACACACAACTCATAACCTCTTACAACCACCCCAAATTACTCATAACCACTCACCTCACCTCACCCCTATCAAACACCGCCTTACTCTTGTCGACAACTCTGCTGCAGCTAAGAGTCAAAGCCCTTCACCATATCGGCATTTCATGCAGGAGTAACAATAAGAGAAAAACTTCTGTAGTTGCTCATGTGAGTGGAAAAACCAAGATTCTATGTCCCCACAAACGTCTCATCACTCATGGCGGTGAAAAACACCAAATATCACTTTTCCCCTTCAAGCTGACTAATCACAACCTCACCCTGGCTGACTAATCAGAGTCGTTTCCCGATTGAGAAAAATTAAGGTTAAGGTGTATCGTTTTTGAATACGAGAAGTTCTAGGGTGTAGTAGATGCCCCTAATAGAAGTAGTAAGATGGTGTCCAAATGTGTTTAGAAGTGTTTAAAAATGCAAATATCAGCTCTTATACCATTTTCCACAACTTCCAGCTCGGTTTTTATTGTTGCCCCCATTTCATCTGTCACGTGACTGCACCCATTTAAGGTTCCAGTTGGGAGTTGGGACCTGTCTTTTGGGTGTGAGTCTCTGGTGTCACGTGCCTAACCCTAGAAACCCTAGATTTGTGACTCGCTTTTTTACGCTTTCGACTCTGCTCCCACCTGTAATCTTGACATTTTCACTTCGTTTCTCTACAGCGTTCGACAATAGCAAAATGAAGGTGAGTGACGATTGAAGCAAGGTGATGAGACGGCACGAGGGAACGACGTGGGGGGCCAGAGTGGTATGGCAGGAGAAATTATTCATGACGATGATTTGATGTTGAAATCATGTCAAATCGAGGTGAAAAATGCGACTCTTTCCAGACTTACTCCAAACATTTCCAAACATTCAAACACCGCTAACCCAGCTTAACATCGCATACCCCGCTCAGGGCACCCAGAAGTGCATTGATATTGAGGACGAGCACCGAGTCCGAGGCTTCTACGAGAAGCGAATGGGCCAGGAGGTCGAGGCCGACTTCCTCGGTGACGAGTTCAAGGGCTACGTGCTCAAGATTACCGGCGGTAACGACAAGCAGGGTTTCCCCATGAAGCAGGGAGTCATGCACCCCACCCGAGTGCGACTTCTGCTGTCCAAGGAGTCTTCTTGTTACAGATCTCGACGAGCTGGAGAGCGAAAGCGAAAGTCCGTTCGAGGATGCATTGTCTCTTCCGACCTGTCTGTTCTCTCCGTTGTTGTTGTCAAGCAGGGCGACGCCGACATTGAGGGTCTGACCACCGAGACCGTCCCCCGACGACTCGGCCCCAAGCGAGCCAACAACATCCGAAAGCTGTTTGCCCTCACCAAGGAGGACGATGTGCGACAGTACGTTATTCGACGAGAGGTGACCACCAAGTCCGGCAAGACCTACACCAAGGCCCCCAAGATCCAGCGACTCATCACTCCCCGACGACTGGCCCACAAGGCCCAGCTCCGAGAGAAGAAGGTCAAGGCCATCCAGGCCTCCAAGGACGCTGCTGCCGAGTACGCCCAGCTGCTGGCCAAGCGAGTTGCCGAGAAGAAGTCTGAGAAGGCCGAGGAGAAGAAGCGACGAGCCTCTTCTCTCCGAACTCAGTCTGTCCAGGCTTAAACGGTTGTTTATAAAAGAAAAAGATGTATTATTTCATGTGAGCGCACGAGCCGTAGCTGAACAGCGAACAGCGAACAGTGAAGCCGAAGGCTGAGCTGTGGACCTATTGTAGACCATATTTTCGAAGAGTTGCAAACAGCGAAGCTGTGAGCTGCTCTGGACCTGTCGTGTATATGTCCAGTAAGCAGAAGAGCTAGCCGAAGGCTAAGCTCTGGACCTATTGGTGATTCGTACTTGCACCTTAGTAAGCTGAAGAGTAGCGCGAGGCATAGCTGTGTCATGCTGTGGACCTATTGTAAACATATATCTTTGAACAGTGAAGCCAAAGGCTGAGCTGTGGACCTGTTGTAGACCATATCTCTGAAGAGTTGCAAACAGCGAAGCTGAGAGCTGCTCTGGACCGATTGTAAATCTGTTTTCTCTGAAGAGTGTGACAGAGAAGCTGTGAGCTGCTCTGTACCTATTGTGTATATGTTCTGTACTTGTAAGCTGAAGAGCGAGCCGGCCAAGCTCTGGACATACAGTATCGTAAACCGTCTATCTCTGAAGAGTGGAGCCAAAGACTGAGGTCTGGACCTATCGTAGATCACTTATGATCTGAGGAGCGATCTGAAGGCTGAGGACGGGGACTGCTGTATGTGTCTAATGTACCATGTTAAGCTGAAGATAGAGCCGTAGGTTGAGCTCTGAACCAGTTGTAGATGTCTACCTGTACCTTAGTAAGCTGAACAGCACAAGTCAGACTGTCATGCTCTGGACTTGTTTAGTGAGTACAATACAAGATGTTAAAAGTCTTCTGAAGAGCGGGATCGAAGACTGATCTCTGGACTCGTCCTGAGCTGAACACTGGCCGTGAGCTATTGTACTTGTGCTCTAGACTTGTTGTCACTGTCTACGTTAGTAAGCTTAAGGGTAGAGGGCTGAGCTGTGGAGTTGTGGGACACACATAAGAGCTAAAGTCCCCAATGCCCCCAGCTCTGGGCCTGTTCCATGTCTGACTGAATCATGAGACTGAGCTCAGGATCCGTCTTAACATACTGATACGCTGAAGGGTAAGCCCCAACCATGCTCTGGCCTTGTGGCTCAGTGGTGACCTGAAGAGAGAAGCCCAAGGCCGATCTCTGGAGTTATATAACTACGTATTTTGATCAAATCGATTCCCGAGGCTGAGCTCTGGACATGACGTCAATGTCTACTCATTCAATAGTAAGCTGAGGATAGAAGCGTATAGTCGGCTCTGGAAGAAGGGCATGCTGAACAGGGCAATGAGATGAAGAGCAGGACGTAGCATAACAACGCAGTCTGAACCTGCCGAGACTATATTGCGCCAAGAACGAGCATATCTAAAGATTGAGAATGACCAGCTAGCTTTATATCATGATCCCAAAGGAAACCCTGTGTGGATAATAAAATTTAATATAGCCATTTTACCCGATTTTCAGAAAAAAGACCTGAAAAACTCAAATTATTCATTAATAAATTTTAGTGGTGGATTTATTGTACGGATACCACGAGAACTGGATCTAAAAGCTAGGATCTGGACCTCTATTGAAGTAGCAGGCTGACGAACGGTCATACTGTATCACAGCTTGTCATAACTCAAGTCACAAATGGTGAAGCTCTAGACAGCCCATACCTACCTTGTGTGTTCTTATGAAGGTCTGACCAATGCTACAACTTCATAATAAAGCTGAAAAGTTGATTTTGTCAATCAAATGACATTTCTAACACTCTTCATATCATTCGTTTGGATGTGAATTCAGGTCTCAGCTCAATACTGTGTATCAAGAGGTGATGAGTTGCCCATGCATATCTCTGTTTTGTTGCTCGAGACGTACAGCCTCGTCCAATATTTCGACTGCTATTCTGGCCCCTTATTATTTATTATTCACCGCCATACACCGCATGCAGAACACGCCTTTAAATAATATATTCCGTTTCCGGCATGGTGAGTGGCACAGGAAAACGGGTAACTTAGTAGAAACGATACTATGGCTGTATTTGAGTGCTTGAACTGGATCCACATGATCTCTTATACAACGATACCTCAAGGGACACCCATGATTGTACAACACACCCTCCTCTTTCTTCAATCCTCCGTAACACTCTTTATTTACTTCAGAATATTACTTGCCTAGTCTCAACTAATATAGTTGAGCCTATATTTCCATTTTCCTCGCATAAATTACGCACTGGGAGTAAACACCACTCTATACTTGACCTTTCATCAACCAATCCACCGCAATGCCATCCTCAGACGACACTGAAAGCACCCGTAACAGACTCTTCCGACCATGCTGATGATATGCCTGTGTCTCTTGACCCGCTTTTCTATCATTTGCGGCTTCATGGGAGCTATGTCCATGAAAACCATAGAGATGTCCACAGACACGACTGACACCTGTAGATACCTGGGTTCTGGCGTACTGATCAACAGTCCAGTAGCTCCACCTAATGCGTAGAGTGGACACGTGATTGTCACTTCGTCTTTTACCAGATTCTCGGAAAGCTCTTGAGGTCAGACATGCCGTTCAGGATTTACTTAGTGCTCTCAATCTGTGTGAGATTGATGAATCTTGATCCATTGGTTATACATCAACTACTCTCTCCATGACAAACTCACTAACTTCCTTCCTCCATACCTGTTCTTCTTTCCATCGCTTAAACACCTCCCACCATTCATAACTCATCATTCATTACATCATATATCTCTGTTAATAATCACTTTTCAGTCGGCACTGCTTCTGGCTGAACAGACGGCTCCCTTGTGCTTCGTCTCTCTGCCTTTGTATGCTCATGACCGTCGTCTTCTCCACTGCTACTGCTAGTCACAGCAGGAGCTTCAATGTCCTCCGGCTTAGGAATGTCTTCTTCTCCAGCTACCCATCGTTTCAAAACAGGTACAAGGAACTGAGCCACGAGAATCTGCTCTCCCTGGTATAAAGTCAGCGGAATCGACACCTTTCCAATCACTGGCGATTGCGATCCGTACTGGGCTGAGATCATGGGAGCTCCCAGAGCCACGGTTTTCGCAGCTCCACACAGCATAATAGCACAAGTGTCCTTTCTGCTGAAATGGAAGGGTCGTGCCATTTTGTAGAACCACTTGTAGAACTTGCCCGAGTTCTCTGTAGGCACAGGGAGATGGTTGACCGGCAACCGAGCTGCTCCTAGACATAGCAGGGTGAAGAGAAGGTAGATTCCCACGTTGAAGAAACACACCATGACCATGGTTGTATAGTGGACTTCTTCGAACGCTTTATCGTAAAATGCAGTGGAGAATGTACTCCAGATAAGTAGCAAGAGCATCAGAGTACCCACCTTGGCGAGGTACAGGTTGGTGACTGCCCATTTGACTTGTTTGGGAAACACGTTCTGAGTAACCTGACCCACAAACAGAGGCACGAACAAACTGAGTCCGACCTGTTTCATGACCTTGGCGTACAGTTGTCGGATACTCATGTGGTTAGCAGGGTTTCCGTAGGCGAAACCAGTGTGTTTGGAAAGGTACAGCTGGATGAGACCTGGAGAGATGAAAGAACCCAGCAGGTTTCCCACTGTGACCTCCAACAGAGCCAGCGACTCGTTTCCGTTGCACAGACGCGTCATGAGCACGTTGGAAGCAACTGTAGTGGGTGTAGTTCCTGCGATAATCATACCCACCAGCACCCAAGGGTCCATGTTCTTGTTTCCGGACTTGTGGATAGCCACGACAAAACCAAACATGACGGCCGGTGTGATCACAAAAGAGAGACCCTGGGTGATCAGGTGCGCGCGCCAGTGCTTGGCTTGCTTGGCCATGACTTTGGTGGGCATGGACAGCCCCGAAATGAGGAAAATGATGGCTACCGCGCAGTACGAAAAGGCGATATCGGCTCTCAGAATTCCATGAGCTCGTGCAACATTGGGAAAGAGGTACGCCAGCAGAATGACGACTCCCATGCCGATGATGAACCAGTTTTTGATAGCAAAGAGCACCAGGAACTTGACCGTGTGGCTGGTCTTGTACACAGCTCCGGGCTTGCTTCCGACAATGTCTTCGACAATAGTCATGGTGGAGTGCGGGATGGAGATTTGCTTGTTTTGTGGGGAAAAGGAAGACGGTTGCCCGCTTATGAAGCGGCTGTGAGGGCCATTAAGCCTTTCCAAAACTTTGAGCCAACCGTTGGCTACCAGGTCCTCTGATCTCGAACTCTGAGATTAACTCCATCTAGCTGCGTGAGGTATTTCTTGGCGCGTCTGTTATGCATGGCAGATGCGGGTGGAGGATATGGGGGTGATCCTGCAACGGTGGTAGGAGAGTGATAGATGTGTCTGAGATGGTGAAAGAGATGTGATAGACACTCTTTGTTCTAATGGGCCTCATGTTGCCTCTAATTCATCCACTTTTCTACCATCTTCACAACACTGAGACATTTCCCCAGTCCAACTCCTGCTCACAAACTCATGTCTAAGTCACCCCCACACGGACTCCGTATCTCCGCTATAGCATCGTCTAAACCCTCCGCACTGTAACTGAATGATGCTTGAGGAGAGCAGAGATGCCGTGAGTGCGAGTACTGCAAACCTGGAGAAGTGAGACACGACACGGCAAGTGACGTAGACCTGAGACAGGTCAGTGATCTTAGCTGGTGCTATCCCAGTTGCTGGTACTATAGCTTGTAGTTGATCTTCCTCTCGAAACTACATCTAGCTATAACCTGTACCTGATACTAATTTTGTAGCTCTATGGTTTCTGCGTTGAGCATCACAGCTAGATAACAGTTTTCAACTCCTACCTTTAATGAGTCAATGACACTCTTCCTACAGACCATCTATCACTCTTCTCAGGCTATTAGCGAATAAATCTATTACTTTGAGCTACTGGTACATACATTTTGTTCAGCCGTTTGTGAGTCAGACTGAGGACTTGCGAGAGATGCTGAAGAGGAACCGTCATTTTTATGGCTCTTAGAATAGTAGCTGACGTCCTGTTCTTATGACATCACCTTTTCTCATGACATCATCCCCCCTCTTACTGCAACTTGACGGCAGGTTCAGTGACAGAGGGGATGGCATCTCGCATACCTCGCTGGTAGTTGACCAGCAACTGATAAAGGTCGTTCAGATAGGCGTACTGAATGCCCGAGATATCTCGCACAAACACCAGGGGCAGGAAAAAGGCGTCTCTGAGAAACTCGCCCGATCGAGTGCCCATCTTCTGGATAGTGGCCCAGGTGAGAGAAGCCACCTGCTGGATGAGCGAGGTGGTGAGACTGATTCGACGAGGAGACATTTTGAGATTGTGTTTGACTGATGTGGAGAGTTTCTGTTTGGTACGGTGAATTGTATGAGGGTGTGAAGGAGGATATGGTCTAGGTACCCTTAAAAATCATGCTATCTTGAACACATACCGGCTATAGTCAAATTGTAGCCAAACAAGCATCACCATGGTTACACTATAAGGACCTGCAAGTAGTACAAACTACAATACAGAGGTCTTCGTAGTATCAGTAACCTACAACCACTACAAGCAACTACAATAGAAGGCAACAAAAACCCGTTGGCGACCTACTCCACCATCAAACAAAACATAAATTCGTAAATTGTGCTTTCGCACTATAAGTTTCCCGCCTAGGTTACACCAACAACCACCAGCCTGCGGCAATCATCATGATTCCAACAATCACGGTGATGATGGCAGCTCCGGCTCTATCTCCTCCGCCAATGTTCAGAGGGTGGGCCTCGTCCTCGCCAAAGGGATGGAAGCCCATGGCTCCAGCACTGCCGTTACCCTTGGACGTTCCTCCGGTGATGTCTGTCAGAGGACCCGAGGACTTGAGCACCTGGGTGTTCTGGATCACCTCCATGACACTCAGCTGTTCTCCCAGCCCAATGTAGTCGTTGGAGTACTGGCCCGTGAGCCAGTTGAGCGAGCATGTGTGTCCGTCTCGTCCGCCGGTGCATGTTCGGGCAGCAGCGTAGGCCGAGGCCTCCAGGTACCACATGATGTCGGATGCAAGGGTGGGCACCATCTGGGCGGTCTGGCCGAGCAGCGACGAGAAGATGCCCTTGAACGTCCGCTGATCGGAGTTACAAGTGATGGTCTTCTGCTGGCAGGCGATTTCGACCATGATGTTCTTCTGGGGACCGCCAAAGAACAGATTGGGGCCCTTGGTGGCGTTCCACAGCTCGTTGGCTCGATCCAGCCACATCCCGTGCTTGGGGTCCGTGTGGTTTCGCAGCACAGTGGCGTTGTAAAGCGCAGCAGCTCCAGACAGGTAGATACCAGCATTGTAGGTCCACAGGTAGGGCGATCTGTCCGAGCAGTTGGGCAGATGGATACCGTCGTAGACCCTGCCGTTGTCGACAATCTGGATCTGCGTGGACCAGTCCCAGATTCGCTCGGCCCACTCGAGATAGGTCGTGTTGCCGGTGTATCGGTACAGACGAGCTCCGAGGTTGAACAGCGCTCCGTTGGCAATGGCGTTCTTGTAGTCATAACCGGAGTTCCACTGGAAAATCTGCCAGTGCAGACCTCCGTAACAGCTCTGGGTGTCCCATCGAGCAGCCATGGTGTTGAAAGCTCCCTGGGCGACATACAGCCATCCGTACTCGTCTCCGGGTTCAGGGAAATTCTTCTCAGCAGCAGTCATCATGGTCATGGCCCACACGCCCTGGTCATCGTTTCCCTCGGAAGAAGAGAAGTTGGAGACCATGAGGTCGTACTTTTCGCCTCGCTGGTGCTTCATGGCTGCCCAGGTGAGATTGTTGTAGGTATCGTTTCCGGTAATGTGCCAGTAGTCAATGAAGGCGTTCCATGCTGCGCCGGCGTGCCACCAGTAGTACGGAGCCACAAACATACCAACCGTTCCTCCAGGACGAGTTCCGTCGTAGTAGTCCATCAGACCACCAGCCACAAGCGAAAGCGCTTCATGGACAGTGTCGGGTTTGCTGAGGTCCAGGAAGGACAGGTCGGCCTGGACCGTGCTCAGCAGCAGCAGCAGGGTGCTCAGAATCGCGGGTATCAGAGGCAACCGCATTTTGAGTCTTGTGTGTGGAGAGTGGGATGAAGGAGATAGCTTTTCCAAAGCTGCGATATCTGACAGCTCCCGAGCTTAGGTAACATTGTACATGCATATAAACTTTTTACTTGGCGTTGGTGAAGGATTATGGTATATGAACGTTGTGTTTATGAAAGGAGAATGTAGGGGGGAGGGGGTTGAGTGAGGCATTAAAAGTTGTTTTAAAAGATATTTTGTGACTTGGTAATGCCATTTTTCAGCTCAAGTGTATTTATTTTCCCCTCTAACACCCCCATATCCTCCTCATCCACCCCCTACTTATCACTTCCTTAACTCTCGACCAGGCTATAATTTGCGCTTAACCTACAAATGATGCCAGACTAACGCGTTCTGTTCTTAGAGGAGATGGGCTATGCACCTAGTGTGGAGATAGAGAGAATGTATGTAAAGATGGGGTGTTGCAATTACGTCTACACACAGAACAAGCTTGTTCATCTCTACTGAAGTTTTCCGCCTCACTACAATTATCGTACTTCCTACTTTCTCTTCATCCCCATCACCCTCACGCGGACAGCTATTTTCGGCACATTAATAGGGTTCCGCGTTTCGACCGGGTAACTCCATCCACGGAAGGAATGCAGGGATGAGCGATGAGCAGGAGTGCTACTGAGTGAGAAGGTGCACTGAGAGGGGGAAGTACTGTAGACATATTGGCTTAGTAATGAGGTGCAACGGTTTCAGCAACCAATTACTCACCTTCAGAAGTGCACACCACGGCTGTGCTAGTTTCATGTGGTTATAGCCCCAACTGCTAGCATTTTAGTTAGTCTGTCTATAGCGGTCCACGATATACTGTGACAGAAGGGTATGATAGTGACATGCCGTTGTTGGTGGTATTGTAATATTACGTCCATAGCGGCGTCCTAGAAGTAGCGGCTTCTAACGTCCTCCTATCGGAGTTCCACACTGATCTATTTTAAGACACTTGACTTTCACTCGGAGTGAGTGCTACCGTTACCAGATCGACAAGTTCAGAATGCAGAGTGTCGGTCTCCATCTCTTTGAGCTACCAGTCTTGGCGAAGGGGCTGTGGAGAATGATGCTGATGAGGGGTTATGTCAGCGTTGACTACCGGTGCGAGAAGACGTATGTGTACTTTGGTGTGTAAAACATCTATCGTATCTACTCGTGAGCATCGTCGTATTCTCCATCTCTTAGACAAGGACGATAAGGTTGATTGTGGGGTGATCATGTTGAAATAGAACGGTGAATGTTGAGTCCACACACGTATAGGGGTGTGGTAAGGCAGTGTAGTTGATGGTGCTGTATTTCAGATCGCTCTATGGCTCTTTTCATCCTATTAGTCGTTTCATGTCTCTGGATGGACACTTTCACTTCTCCGTATACTCTCACTCCTTTACTCTCATTCTCTCTATACTCTTATTAAGACAGTCATACAAGAGCTCTCATACCACCATAGAACAACCGACTATAGCACGTATCCGTATTTCACACGCACTTGGCACCACTTCACGCGCTAGAGCGCATGGAAGCGAGCAGACAGCGAAACTGCATCTTTCCTCGTGGTTTTCACAGCAGGTTGGATACGTTGCGTGAGGTGGTGATGTACATACGATAGGACTGGGTGTATGAGTAGAACTTGACACAGTATAAACAGTCCAGTAGAGGTGGGAGGACGGTCTAGAGACGGCTTTGAACGTCTTCATTCGTATTTGTCACGCTGGCTTTGGTTTTGTCGTTCTTTTCGCTCTTTTTTTCTTCCACTGCCCCTCATAGACACACTAATTGACCAGCCTATATCCAAGCCCACACAGTCCTCTTTACAGTCCCAATCCAGCCAAATTCTACAGTCCAAACTCACTCGAAAGAAAGACGGGGCTATGAAATACAAGCACGAGTACATATATTAAGCCGTTCCCAAGGGTGACCACACAGTAACAGATCCATGAGTTCTTGTGAGACTCTCAAAACCCACCCATCTCTCCCAACCTAATCATATGTGCTGGCGCATTCTCTGTCAACGGCCCGAATGGGCACCGTGCCCTTACCCTGATAAAAACCCACCCACCCTTTGTTTGATTTTTGGCGTGCTTGTGATCAGAACATAGCTGCTAACTTGGAACGCTCCAAGGATACCAGATACGAGAGGCCGTTACGCTCACAGACGGTTGACACCCGCGCACCGCAAGCGACAGCACCCAGCACCCGCAATCTGCAAAACTACAGGCTAGTTGCACATTGAGCTGAATCTCGAGACATTGTTTGATTCTCAACACATCACATCACATCACGACAAAGACACATCCACAAAGACTCATCTGTAATCTCACACCACAGTCACATCTGTCAATCTCACACCACAGCCATGTCACGACAACCGAGATTGCTGTCGTCGTCCGAAAGGGCACGACTGGAGGAGTTCCAGGAGGCGATCCACTACTCGACACGATACAGCGACGACACATTCGAGTACCGCCACGTGATGCTGCCCAAGAACATGCTCAAGGCCATCCCCAGAGACTACTTCAACTCGGAGACGGGCACGCTGAGAATCCTGCTGGAGGAGGAGTGGCGAGGGCTGGGCATCACCCAGAGTCTGGGATGGGAGCATTACGAAACACACGCCCCCGAGCCCCACATTCTGCTATTCAAGCGAAACAAGTAAGAGGGGGGTTTGTTGGAGCTGGCGCCTGTTCGATCAACGGGCCTCGCATCTTTTCCCGACTGTGATCGATAAAAAGCAAGTGTCAGCAACCAACAACAGAGTAATAAGTGATATATAGGTTATTGATGATGGTAAAGGATAGTAGGGGGTAGGTAAGGAGGCGACGAGAGGGTTATCGGGTAGATCAATGGGATGGTTAATGGCTTGATCATGAATTGATTGTGTTTTATGTGGGGTGTCTTGGTGTTCAAACGGTTCATCACCGTTGTACACCTCGCGGTCGATCAATTGATCATTTCCGACCACTGCGTTACACTTCACCACAATCTGACCATGTCTCAGCGTTGATTTCCCCCTTTTGAGTCTCATTCTGCGTCGCATTGGCGTCTCATTTTTCGCCTCAAAGCCAAGGCCAGATAGGCCCTACACGACGTAGGCAGGGGTGTATTTGCATTTGCGGGGACAGTCGGGAAGACTATTCGTTTAGCGGATCAATCTACAAACGTACACTTTCATTTGGAGCCTCACCAGACGTTTGTTGAGTCCATTGGGGAGCAGTTGTAGATTGTGTACTGCGTGGTTTAGAGAAAGTACTGAGTGTGAGTCTAATGAGAGTGAGAGGCGAATAATTCACGAGAACGTACTTGCAATTAAACAGTAGACACCTTTCTCTCTGGTAAGACAGGTCGCCAATCAAGTGTACCATCTGTCAACCTCGGTAATCAAAGTAAGACATGATGAACACGATAAGCACTGAGCAGCACCACATCCCGTAGAGATAGAGTGAGACATATTGAGGAGGGGGTTTAAATGTACAAGTAGGGTTGTATGGGGCAGTGTGAGGAAGGTGCTGAGGAGTATGAATGTTTTATGATCTATTGAGGTGGCTTTCTGATAGCTAGGATAGCCAGGGTTAGGCAGGGTTAGCCAGTGCACGATATTATGCACTTGAACTACAAGTAGAAACATTTCTGCTACAATATCAAATCTGCTATACCTTGCCTACCAGCACTACGATATCATGTCTACTACAACCTCCCATCTACTACAATATGATGTCTGCTCCTACGTCATTTCTACTACATGTTATCTACACAATCACATCTAACACTCCTCTCCGTAGTCAAAACAACAATCAATTCTTCTAATCTATATTGGTTAATGTGGTCTTCTGAAGAAGTCTGCACCTCGTGGTGTGGTTCTTGGTAGCACTTCGTCACTACCATCCTCCTCACGTCCTCAGAGAGAAGCCTTCTCTTTCAGCTTCCACTTGTCTCCTTCGCAAATGACAACACCATCGTCCTCGAGTTTCATGAGCTGCATCGTGGTCGTATGCTGAGCAGCATCCAGAATTCTCTCGGGGTATCCCTCGTAAATCTCTCGAGTGATAGTTCGAGCGTCTGAGGGTCCCTTCTCCTGCAGAATCGTGAAAACCTGAGTCTCTCGCTTCTTTCGTTGCGAAATGTACTCTGTGATCTTCTCCCATCCGTTTTCAATCACAGGACCGTGTCCAGGGAAGATTTGGAACTGCCCGTCGGCTCTCTTGGTCTTGGACTTTCCAGTCTGTCTCATTCCCTCCAGAGACTTCATGTAGGCCGTGAGATCTTCGAAAACAGACGTTCCCTGGCCCAAAATGTTGTCTGCAGAGAAAAGAACGTCTTCTTCTTCCAGCCAGAAACACAGATGGTCCATGGCGTGTCCTGGAAACAGATGACAGCTCATATGGAAGCCCAAATTGGAGATGACCTGGCCGTCATCGAGATATTCGTCTACGGACCAGCCCTCGTTGATGTTTTTCTCCTGATCCATCTCGGGAAAGGGGTATTTGACAACTTTAGGGGGCGTGTTCTGGACCTTCTTGTCCTTCAGCTTCTTCAGCAAAGGAACAGTGCCCTTGGTGTGGTCTGCGTGCCAATGAGACAGAATAATAGCGTCCAGCTCAATGTTGTTGTCCTTGAGATAGTTGGACACCGTTTCTGTGTACTCATCGGCTCCTTCTCCGGTATCAATCAGCACTCTCTTGGGCCCCTGGCCAATAAGATAGGTGTTGGTTCCCTGTAGCGAGAACTTGCCCGGGTTCATGCCGAGGAACCGGCTCACAAGGGGCGTCAGTTTCGTCACTGCGGGAATATGGACCAGTTTTTCCATGGTAGTTTGTGGTGAGTGAAGACGAGATCAGATCGAATTATTCACAATATATTGGTTAGTCAACGGTATGCAATGCATGTGCAAACTCAAAGCTCACTCACATGTGTGGGGTTTCGGCCGACCGCGTTATCTGCGAGCCGAATGTGGGGAAGACAATGTGGTGGAAATCGGTCTTTTATCGGTGGAGAAATCGGGGCAGAAGAGGGGCTTTATATATTGCTTAGGATAAGACACCTCTCCTGAGCAGAATCACATGTCATATGTCACATCAGAGTGGTTAGTGAACAAGCCACATTTCATTGGTCTGGATGAAGAAGCTTAGCGACAAGATACCGAGTGGTGATTAATTAGTATACAGCATGTGACACGAAAGGGGTGGCAAATTGGTAGTAGGAGGGAGAGGTGGTTATAAGAGTGTCATGTGACCATTTTCGGAGCATGCATCTTCTCTACTCATGGAGGTTTTCACTTTTGCCACACTTTTGAAGTCAACAATTTCCCAACTAACTCGCTTAATTAGTTGAGTCAATTGTTGAAGGTGACACTTTTGACTGAACCTGTGGCTGAGAGCAGGACCAGTTTGGGGTGATTCCGAGCACACATGTACTCGTACACCACTTACGTCATCTACTCTCTCAACCCCATCACCCCTCAACTTAGACCTCTTCATCCACCTGCCAAAATCTAGACCACTTCTTTTCATAGGTATTTTGTTATGATACCGGACAGGGACTGCGATAAGGAGGTGAATTGGGGGTGTCAGATGACGTTTGAGGGTGTTTTGGAGGCAGATGTCTTTCGAGACTGTTGTGACTGTGGTGTTTCTTCTGACACCTGCTACTCATCGCAGGTACAGGTCATCACGCTAAAATAGGTGGGTAATTGGGGTAAGAGGACACGAGTGTTCTGGTGTTTGACATGTTGAATGGGTATTGAATCAGGATAGAACTGTCAAAACTCACGAAATTGAGGTCAGAGTTCAGATACAGAGAAGTCTCCTTGTGGTTGAACAATTCTTTCTCAGCTCTAGACCAAGAACATAAAAAGAACTCTAGTTTTTAGACACCTCTGGACATCTTCCAATCACCAACTCCTCTTAAAGGTTCAGATTTGCAGTCATCTCATATACATATCAGCATAAAGCCACACAGCCTCGTGTTGAGTGAAGCTATGAGGAGGGTACAGAAGTTACAGTAGTTACAGTATATGAACAAACACGAAATCGGTTCGACTAAATAAAGGTCAGGGTCACTGCTCAGCCACACAGCAACACTTTCCTGTCCGTCAGGTGCCATTTGTAGACGTATCACTACCCCTTACTGTGAGTTGCTGGTTGGAGAGGATTGGGTTTGATCTAAGACTAAAGCGAAGGCTAAGAGCCATGGCACAGCAATGTTGAATTTGAGAAGATGAGAAGGGGTTGAAGGAGGACTTGAATGTGGAATTTTTTTACACAAATCAACTACTACACACAAGCAAACGTCATTAATCAGCGATTCAACCTCATAATTTCTTTTTTACCACACAGTCTCCACTCTCCTCCTCTCAATAACCTCAGGCAGCAATGTCTTGCGTGCAGGAGGCTTGCATACACCTTTATGCAGTCGAGCTACATTATCAATAAATAATTGGGCTCATCACGTACTTTTATCCCCATCTCCAAAACCAGTCATGGCCCTCAACCAAGTGCCCCCGGAGCCCACTAACCCCTCCCCGGAGGAGGAGCGAATGACCCCCAACGAAAGAACCCAATTGCTGACGCCAGAAGACCCCCAGGTGACTCCCTACAACCTGCTGAGCGTGCGGATTGCACGATCCTTCATCACCGTCTTCTTTGCCATTTCCGTGATTGCATTCTTGCTCCTGACTCTTAACCTGTTTGTCCATGTCCCCAGCCTGTATACCCGAGGAGGCGGCTTCTTGTCGTGGTTCTTTTCGCTTATTGCGGTGACCACCACCATCAACTCTGCCCTCTTCTTCTCCACTCCCTCTGTCATGGAGAGACAGATCCAATACGCTACCATCTTTCTGCTGTTTATTGATCTGATCATTCTCGTGGCTACCCCTCAATTGCGGTACGGAGAAGTCATTGCTGGCCTGATTATCCCTGTTTGGGCCATCCTCACCTGCTCTCTCTCTGCCATCTCAGACCTCATTGTCCAGTGGGGAAAAAGCACCGAGGAACGACGTCTCACCGGCCGTGTGGAGACCCGACGAACTCTCGGCGAGTGGCTCAAGGTCTCTGTCAACCTGCTCTTCAACCTGGTCAACCTGCTGCTGCTTATTGCCGTGACTCTGTCCATCACTCTGTTTGCCATTGATGCTGCTCGAGTGCCTGTTCCTGGCAAGCGAGTCGATGTTGACCACGCCGCTTTCAAGGTCCACATCAACTGCTACGATCTCCCCGGAAACCATCTCCTCCAGCTCCAGGATACCCACCCTTTTGTCTCTTCCAAGCCCGACAGACCTGATCCCTCCAAGAAGAACGTGACCATCTTCGCCGAGGCCGGCTCTACCTCTTCCGAGGTCTTCTGGACCTGGATCACCGATCTCTACGCCATGAACGAGATCCCCCGAGTCTGCACTTGGGATCGACCTGGTGTGGCCTTCTCTGACGCTGGACGAGGACTCACTTCTGCTGGAGACGTCTCTGATCTGCTCAGCGAGGCTCTCACTGCCTTCTTCTCGTCCGAGGAGGAGGGAGGAAAGACCGAGATCCCCAACCTGCTGCTGGTTTCCCACGGAATCGGAGGCCTCTACTCTCGAGTCTTTGCCTCCAAGCACATCTCCATCGTCAAGGGAATGATTCTCATCGATACTCTCCACGAAGACCTCATTGCCGACACCCTCACCCTCTGGAGAGGTATCAAGCTCTTCATTGAAGGTGCCATCTCTCCCCTGGGTCTTCAGTCTCTCTGGTCTCTTCTTAAGGGACACGGCTCTTGGGACCGTCTTGTGGGACCTGACATGGTCTACACTACAAAGTACCTCGGCTACCAGCTCAAGGAGAACGCCGTTGCATGGGTGACCCGATCCGAGGTGCGAGCCTCCAACGCCGTGCTTGTCAACCTCGACATCCCTGTCGAAGTCGTCTCTTCGTCTCAGATGATCAAAAAGTCCAAGAAGTGGAGCGCCAAGCAGCGAGAACTCACTCGTCTGACTAAGGAGAACGTCGGATGGAAGATCCTGGAGGGCGGCCATGATCTGTGGAAGGAGGGCAAGACCAAGAAGGAGCTCCAGCAGATCCTCCTCGACTTTGTCGACTACTATGTTTGATCGTACTCTCATTAACGATCCTGTATATCTATAGCTAATGAAGAATAAAAGAATGTAACGAACGTGAACATGGAAGGAACTCATGAGTAGCAACCAAGAGGCAGTAAACACATATGATGTCAAGAAGCTTCACATACGATGTCAAGAAGCTTCTCATACACTTGTACTCGTACATTTCAAAAAACTTTTATCTGAGAAATAACCACTATAACTCACACGAGCACCTTATCAGTTAACTTACAACAGCTGAAACATCGCCACTTCCAACTGTCTACAACACGACCTTGTGATCACCTCCAAGGTTCACCCTTGGTCCCCCCTCTATACCCTCATATCACTTCATACACTTCATTAAAATTAGCTAGTGGGGATGCTGCAATCGGAGTCATTGCTATGCTAGAGTCATTGGCGAGTAGAGTCATATATACGATACTTGAACCCATGGTGGCCATTGATTGATTATCCTTTCAAAAGAATTCGTACAGTAATACCAAAAGGATGTGGAATTTTCTGGTGACGATCTAAACAACCGTCAGCCGTCAGCCGTCCATGGTCATGGACTCGTCGGCATCGGCCTCCAGATCGCATATGTTTCTGCAGTTGGGGCACTGGAAATGGGGATACGTCTTGACCATGAGCGGCCGGATGCACTTGTAGTGCCAGGCATGCGAGCAGGGAGCAATGAAGAGCGGCTGGCACGGGCCCACGGCCACGAGACAGATGGCGCACTCGGCGTCCGTGGGGTCGCCGTTGGCCACGCCCCGCAGCCGCTCCACGGCCTCAATGTTGTACTGCTGGACCTTGCGTTTCCAGCTCTGGTTTGTCTCGACCCGGACCTTGATGCACTTGAAGATTTCCTCGGTGCCGCCGCGGAAGTCCATGCCAAACTGCAGCATGTCGCCGTTCTTGAGCACGTGCGGCTTGGACGGCTTGCCGGCCTCCGACAGCCGCCGCCGGTTGAGAAACGTGCCCGACGACGACCGCATGTCCTGCACAAACCACTGGTCGTCCTTGACGAAAAACTCGGCGTGCGACCGCGACACCACCTTGGACTTGAACACAATCGGCCGCTCGTACTGCGGCAGTTGCGGCTCGTCCTTGGACTCCGTCTGACGGCCGATGCGAATGGTGCCCGACGCCAGCCGCCGCTCGATGGGGCCAAAGTACTGCGCCGGCGTCGACGTCGAGTGGTCGATCACGGGCGTGAGCCGGATCGACGGGACCTGCGGCTCCTGGGGGGCAGACGGCGGAGGCGCGACGGAAGATGCAGTGGCACAGGTGGCCGAGGGCGCGTCGGACACGGACGCCGTGCCTGGAGCAGCGCCGCCAGAGTTGGCGCTTCCTGCACTGGCAGGTCCTCCAGCAGCCGTAGTAGCAGCGCCAGAAGTAGCTGACATTGCTGGAGCAGACGTAGCAGCAGAAGAAGCGCCTCCGTTAGCGCCTCCGTTGTTAGCAGCGAGACCAAGAGCGGTAGAGTGACCCACGGCATGAGCCAGATCGTCGCTATTAGGACCGTACTGCGAGTGCGAGGCGTCGGCCATGATCACGTCCGAGTCTTCCTCGTCCATGCCTTCCAGCTGGTCGACTTCTCGCTGGCCGTTGTTTTCCTGCGAGTGCAGTGTGGCCGCGGAAACGGACCGCTGATTGACAATGTTCCGTTTGGGTGCTCCGGCGATGCTCATGTTTGCCGGTGGGGAGTTGGAGCCGGTGGGCGACTCTGGGGGCGTGGAGTTGGGGATGTTGTCCGTGTCGTTGGAGTCGCCGGACGAGTCGGGGCTCTGGTGCTCGTGTGTGGGGGGCTGTGGCTCGTTGGTCGACGTCACAGAGGGGCCTATGTCGTTGGAGGGGCCTGCACAGTCGTGGAAGAACTCTTCAACAGCGAGACCTTGGTTGTTATAGGGGGTAGACGGCGATTTGACCTGCTCAACAGCTCCAGGTTGGATATCTAGACGTAGTCCTGGGTTGACGGGTACTGGGGAGGTTGTGGAGGTTGTTCCGTTAAGGGGAGCTCCTCCGCTGGCTGTGTTGCTTCCGTTTGTGTTTGCGTTCGCTCCTTGGTCACCGGTGTCAAGATTAGCAAACGGGTTGTTGCTGCCGGTGTTTATGTAGGTGTTTCTGAAGCCCGCCTTCTGTTTGCCAAAGTCGGCCAGCACGGGGGTGTCACTGGTGGTCGTTGTGGTTTTGGGGCCTGTGAGAAGATCGTTGGAAGGCGAGGGTGAAGCCGTGAGTTCCAGGGGATCGGACGAGTTGGCTGTGGTCGGGGTTCGTGTGCCTGTGGGGGCTGTGGCGCTGGACGAGTTGTTAGTGGTTGCGGAGGAGGAGGCCGGTGTGGCGTTGGGCGATGTGTTTGTGTTGGACTTGGGGTTGAAGACAGACCCGATGTTGAAGAAGCGTTTCTTCTTAGGACTGGAAGGCATCTGCGTTAGTTTAGTTAAGGTGACGGATTAAGGTAACCGGAACGTAGGGTCAAGAGCAGGAAAATGGGGTAATCAGAGGTGTGGAAAAGGGAGAGGACATGTTGGGGTGTGGAAGGGGGGTGTAGAATAGCTGTAGGAGACGATTTAAACGTATTTCTACCATCGTTGTCTCTTCATTTCCACCCAAACCCCCCTCCACAACAAATCACACTGTACCTCATCTCTTGACGTACCGACAATAACAACAACAAACAAGGCGATGTGTCGAAATACCGTCTTTACGCACCCTCATCAAACAGCCTGCTCGTGTATAAATAGACGTCGAGACCCACTTTTTGAACACCCCAGCTCCAAATTATTTCCGTGTGTCTCCTCATCTCTGGAGATGACAGTCAACTGACCACCACGCTGAGACGCCGGAAATAACCTGGGGCGGGAAAAAAGAGGAAAATAGCCGCCTCACGGCCTCAACATACACGTTGTCGTCGCTTGCGGGCGCGACAGCTCGTTTCCCGCGTGCCCACAGCCAATACTCACCTTTTTCGTTTGCCTCCGTGTTTACTCTTTCTCAGTTTACTGCAGCGGCATTTCCACCAGACTTAGTTGTAGGTAAGGGGAGACTGCCTAAAGGGGGGATCTACGCACGTGATGTGGTTTTGGCATAATCTATGTCATTTGGCTTTGCACAAGAACAAACCAAGGGTGTTTCTTTTTAGCACCCAAAAATGCGCCACTTTGCATCCGAGCTATAGCAGGCGGAGCCGTCTTATGACAAACAGGGTTGTGTATACGTGTATACGCGATACACAGCCATACAATACGTTATACCTTGCCGCTATAGCCCCTCTTATCAATACACGATAGAGACACCTTCTCTGCTCAAGCAAGGGGCCACTCTTAGTATGCGAGATGGAGGGTGCATGGAACACGGAGAAGACACCAGAGAACAAGCTGTGTTATAAGGGGTGCATCAAAGACAAGTTTCAAATCCGTCAGAAAAAACGGGAACAAACGAAGATGTAACAGAACGTGGAGGTGATAGGAGAAGGATTGATGGTACTGTAGTAACACCGCAATCTTCCTCTAGGTCGGAACAACCCTGTAGACCATGCACCTGAGGTGCACCATCTCATCACAGCAAACGAGGGTCTTTTTCAGCTCATTTAACGCTTTCAACGTCGATTAAAGGCACCACTGAGTGAGAACTCAGATGGACCTGGCTTGAGCTATAAGCCTCACTAAGCCTCACCATTATTCTCTCAAATTAGCGAGCAACGCTGCCTGAGAGTGATCGAAGAGTACGAAGAGATTAAGGGGTTTCCGTTTACGTACAATCGCTGTAGAAGCTGGCCTATATTTAGAATGTCTCATGGAACATTTCAGTGAAATAAGAAAATGTGAAAACTGGTGGTGGAGCAATTACAGTGAGGTGAGATGACTAACTGACTACAACGGAACAGACAAGACAGACAAACAGACGTACTTGTACCAGAAACTGGAAAACTACAGTACCGCACTTGTCTACTCGTACTTCTCTGCTCTCTTACAATACATTTATTACAGTTACAATACAAAGCCCTATACAGCAGCCAGTCCTCCTTCTTTATACCTCTCGCAGCCTAGACCTGGTAGAGGCCATTGTAGGACCCGTCGGCCCACTCCAGGAGCCGGACAAGGCCAGCCACCCACTTTTGGGACTCGCGCACTCGGATATCACGGTTGGCCGCGGTTCCAATGCACCAGGGTCCGTCCAGCGCCTGGATTCGGTTCTTGGCGCCGGAAAAGTCCTGGGTCTGGATCAGCGGCACAATCGTCAGCAGCTCGGACAGAATGTTGTCCTTGAGCCGCAGGTACCGCAGCACGCCCATGAAGTTGGACAGGTTGCGTCGGAGGACCTTGCCGTCCTCGGTGTCGCTGCAGTTTTGCAGCAGCTGGGCAATGTGGTGTCGGATGGCCGAGTACTGCGAGTACACGTCCTTGTACACGTCCTTGGCCTCGTCGGCGTTGAAAAAGTCCTCGCGGGTCGAGGCCAGCGCCTCCAGCAGGTCTTTTTCCTGCGCCTCGGCGTGCAGCCGTCGCTTGATGAGCGCCAGCTTCTCCTGGTGGGTCAGGTTGGCGCCCTCCTGGCCGGCCTGCTCGTCAATTCGCTCGGCGCTGAACCCGTCAATCTCCTCGTACGGGTCTGCGCCGCCAAACTGCACCAGATCCGGAGTGGGCCACAGCGGAGCGGGCGTCACGGGCAGGGGGTTTTTACGCGGTCGGCCTCGGCCACGCTTTTCTCCGGGCTCGACCGACGCGTTGATCACGTGCGCGTTGGGGTCGTTGGGGTCGATCGACTTTCGCGGCCGTCCACGAGGTCTCTTGACGGCAGGCTCCTCGCCTTCAGGTCGAACCTTTGGTGGTCTGCCTCGTCCTCTCTTGACCTTGGGGGTGTCATCAATGACCTCTTCGCCCGTGGGCACCTTGGGGGGTCGTCCCCGGCCTCGCTTGACTATGGGGGAGGCGACGTCTTGCGAGATGGTGTGCTCTTCGGACATTGTGGTGTGGTGTTGTGGAGGAAGTTCCGCCATCTCCAAGTTTTTTGGCCCAACCATTTCTCAATTATTTTAATACGACTTTTGCTTTTTTGAGGTATAAAATCCCACATTTTGGGAGAATGCATGAGGATAAAAGAATGCAAAAAGAGCCACCTACAAGGGTGAAGGGAGGGTGTTTGTAAAAACACGAAATCAAGAAAATCAATGCCTACTGTCACTCCGCGCTCATCTCATTGGCATTGCAATTTCCATCCACCAAGCCTTCGGTCGCATGGGGTATGTAGCTGCACGCGTCAAAGACGGCTTTGGAGGGTGTCAGCTAAGGCAGGTGGGATGAGAGTTGGTGGAGGAGTTGCTACGGGGGCTATAAGTTAGGCGTTGGGCCGCGATTTCCGCGCGAGTCTATTTCGTTTTTTTATCCGCGTTTCCTATTTATGTCTTTTGCTATTTCTCCTGAATTCTCCTTTTTCTTCTCTCCCTTCTTTCCTCCTTCTCTCTTCTGCCACCTAAAGACACTGCTCAAATACCGTTATTATGACATGGACGACGCTTTTAATTTCCGGTGAACCTAAGGGTAGTGTTGGGACTAAAGACGGAGCTTAATGCGGGGTCTCTATATTATTGGCTACAACGGAATGTGAACATTTGCCAGAGGGTTGAGAGAGAGTTGAAACTGAGAGTTGAGAGCGAGGTATTTCAATGTATTTTTAGAATGTGAGCAATTTGTGCTTTAGTATCAGTTTTTCCGAGTACCGAAAACACTTGCAAACCCCCCTCCAAACACCACATCACCCAATTGACCCTTTTGTTTTCTTATTTTCTTCATTTTCACATTTTTAGCAACCAAACATATTTCGATTACATTCAACTAAACGCACCATGGCGGAGAAACTCCGTAGGCGCCGTAAACCGGTAAGCAAGGTACTTTATTTTCCAGGCCTCTGGCAAATAATCTCGCGGGGAAACGCGGCGTACACATCTTCTTGTCGCACTCTGTAGTTTCGCCAAGTGTGATTTTTTCCAATTTTTTCCCTCTCCACCTCCTTTCACCCTGCCCTGTATCAGATCGTAAACAGCAAGGTTGCAATAGATACGGACATAGCCCCGAAGGATTAATAATCAGCTTAGTCAGAGTTATTAGTCAGGTAGGAGTCAGGCGGAGTCCACAATTAGGAGTCCGAAGTTGTGCATAACGATTGATTACACTTGTATATGTTCCTTGCAAGGACAAGACCCCTGTATACACTCTTCTTTCACCCTTCTATACCCGTTCTCTACATGATACAGGCGCCAAGCCGGATCTCGTTGGGATGTATAATCTATATATATGTATCTTGGTCTATCATTCTCGACTACAAAGCTGTTTAAATCTACAACTTGGACCTTGGTTAATACAATCGTTATCGTAATCATTCATCGTATTCATTCATCGTACAAACTCATACCGTCGGTACTTACTTCTTCTGCTCAGCAAGGTACTTCTTGGCAGCCTCGTCGACTCGCTTCTTGATCTCCTCGGGGGTGGCGGTGCCGAAAATGTCAACGCCCCACTCGATAGGGTCGTTTCGTCGAGACTCCTCGTCCAGAGAGTCCAGGAACTTGATCTCCTCGGGAGTCAGGTCAAAGACCTCGAAGTTGGACTTGATTCGAGAGGGAGTGACGGACTTGGGCAGAACAACGTGGTTCTTGGATCGGATCCAGTTGACAATCAGAGCAGCGGCGTCCTTGCCCTTCTTCTTGGCCAGATCGATGACTCGCTCGTCATCAATGGCTCGGGGGAAACCGTAGGTGTTGTTTCCGAGAGGAGAGTAGGCCTCAAGGACAATGTTCTTGGACTCGAGGTACTTGGCCAGACCAGGCTGCTGCAGGTAGGGGTGGTACTCGATCTGGTTGACGGCAGGGGGAATCTTGGCGGTCTTGAGCAGCTTCTCGATTCGCTCCTCGGTGAAGTTGGAGACACCGATGGACTTGACCTTGCCCTCCTTGACAAGCTCCTCAAAGGCCTCCCAGGTCTCCTCGACAGGGACCTCGCCCAGAGCGACGGTTCCGTCGGGGTTGTGGGGGAAGAGCTCCTCGCCGGTCTTGAAGACAACGGGCCAGTGGATGAGCAGCAGGTCAACGTAGTCGGTCTGCAGCTCCTTGAGGGACTGGTCGAGCTGCTTCTTGACGCCCTCCTTGGTTCGGGCGTTGTTCCAGTTCTTGGTGGTCAGGAAGATCTCCTCTCGGGGAACTCCAGAGGCCTTCCAGCCCTCGCCGACCTCGTTCTCGTTCTGGTAGATGGTGGCTCCGTCAATGTGTCGGTAGCCGTCCTTGAGAGCGGACTCCACGGCCTTGGCCACCTCATTGGGCTTAGAGAGCCAGGTTCCGAGACCAATCTGGGGGATCTCGTGGCCAGAGTTGAGCTTGATGGTGGGACCGCCTGCCATTGTGTTCAGTGATGTGTCTGTGGGTGTTTGGTTCTGTGGTAGTTCAATTGAGGGTTCAATTGAGCTAGACTAGAAAGATAAGGGATGAGGACGAGAAAGAGGGAAGCCCACACCTATATATATTGCCTCCGTATGTATATCCACCCACCACAGCACACCACCGCTAAGGGCTAAGGTTAACGTTATGGAACTCAGTAGAAGAGCGACTACAGGATAATGAGGGGTTCAAGACCGTAAAATGGCATTGGGGATGGAGTTTGTGGGGATTCAGTACAAGGTCTCACAATTGTCCACTCCTCAATTCCCTCCAAGTCCGTATCTCACCTGACAACCGACCCCGGATAATTATGTCGTGTGTCGGAATAATGGCGCATTAGCTTTCCGCAACCATCCTGACGCAATCGCAATGCAGAGAGCAAGTGCAGAAGAGGGGAGGTGGGGGGTGTATTAGACGAGCTATGCGAACGAGAATTGCACCACTGCCATCTCCTGAGCGCCACAAATTGATTCCAACCTCAACTGTCCAAATCCGCCGCCAATTGCGTCACACAGCCACTCCCCAAGTCCCCCCACCAATGATGCAATCCATGCCTCGACTACCCCCACGGCCAACCTTGAAAAAGCACCATGACGTGACCTAGGCAGGACCTGGCCTAAGCGAGCTCCAACAATGGCACGCCACAGCTGATAGGTCGAGCTCAGCCGTATCAGGACATGTGCACCTAGCCGTACCAAAAAGGAAATTCCAGGCAGACCGTTCAGTTTCTTAGTAACCCGTTGAGTCATTTCCTACACTGCCGACTTGTACCCGGCTCCGCAACAGCTCATTGTGCTGCATCGTTGCGTGCGTTTCAACTAGTGCCGTATTCGTTTGTGGGGTGCGCTAATTAGACCGTGGACTGCGATACTGTGCTAGTTGTACGTAGAACGAGTCCTACGACCCGCCGTGCTTGACTTGCCCTGTCTGTTTAGTTTTGCTGTTATTTTCGTCCCAATATTTAGCCTGTTCGACATCCACGGGATCGACATGACCCCCAAATAAAGGTGGTTCCTCAACGGCGAAAAACCCTGGTGAACTCTACCCCCACGGTCGTACATAGTGACAGCCAGCCGAGGTTCGGAGATGCTGTGGAGATGGAGACAGGATTGTTGAAGCGATGCCTTCCACTCTAGTATTCTTTTTGATCGCACAATTTCGTACAAGTAGTTCACTCCACCTTTGTCCACCCTCCGGAAAAACAAGAACCTACTTTGCTAGCTTCGACAGTTTTTCCGTTATCTTTCGCAAGACCTTGAGCACGCATTAGCTTCGTCTCCGATGGTTATAAGAACCGAGGGGAGTTGCTATAAGTCGTCCGAAGGTGGTTTCAGTGTTGCTATAGCTTGGTAGAGGCACGAGATCTCCCTGTGTGATTGGTTAGGGATATCCAGTATTGACTACACTGAGCCAATAGAGAAAAAGTCCATCCATACATCTCATTTCTCGGAAGCTCCCTTTCAGATCAGCATTCTAGTGCACGTTTCTTCTGAATAGAGTAAGCCAGTCTGTAGAACTTCTGGGATTACGTCATCGAAGAAAACAGACTCAAGGTATAGTCAGATCAAAGTGTGGTGAGACAGCAGCGATATTGGTGGTGTGCAGAAGTTCAAGTGATCCGGCCTCACACTTCATGGTCTCCTAGAAGGCTATGCTTACTAACGTCCACACTCATCTTCAATGGCTGACCTCTTCATATCTACCTACTGTACTATCACCAGTAATTAGAGCACTTGTACTTCAAGCATAACAGAGACTCCTTGTAGATAACACCAACACACTCAATTCCAAGACCATCCTTCACCATCACAACTCACCTGCTATTGATCTACTCTTCGTTATGTACAAGCGTTTCGCACCTATTATTGATCTAGTCTTCGTCAAAGCACTTCGCACCTGCTCTTGGTCTACTCTTCGATCTGTACAAGCGCTTCGCACTTGTCTTGTCAATCAATAATAATACATTTGTTATACCTATCCATCCCTCCATCCATCTACTCGTAGTTCAAGTCGAGATCCACGTCCATGTCCATGTCCAGACCGTCGCCCATCATCTCGCCGCCGAGCTGGTCGGCCATCTGCTGCTCCATCACGTGGTCGGGGATCTCCATGTCGTTGAGCAGCATGTCGTCCATCATGGGCATCTGCATTCCCATGTCCTGGCCCATGTCCTGCATTTGGCCCTGCTGCATCTGGCCCTGCTGCATCTGGCCCTGCTGCATCGAAGGTCTCTGCTGCTGATGCTGGCCCTGCTGGCCCTGCTGGTGCTGCTGCTGGCCGTCCATGCCGTACTGCTGGTTCTGGTCCATGCCCTGGGCCTGCTGCTGGGCCTGCTGTTGCTGCTGCTGCATCTGCTGTTGTTGCTGCTGCTGCTGCTGGATCTGGGGACCCAGACGCTCCTGGATGAGCTGCTCGGCCCGCTGCACTCGCGCGGGGTCCACGTCGCTACGTCGCTTGGAGGGCACAGAAAGCTCCACCTTGACAGGCCGCAGTTTGCCCGACTCATGGACAGTCAGGTTGAACTTCTCGTGTAGTCGCTGAACGGTGTCTGTCGAGGAGTCGTCGCCGAACGATTCTCGCAGTCGCAGAATCTCGGCCTTGTAAAACTCGCTCTTTTCGTCCTCAACGTCGGTAGGTCGCTCTCCCTTGAGCTCCTCAACCTCCTTCTGGGTCTCCTCCAGCTTCTTCTTAATGTCGTAAACGGGGATACCTCGGGGAGCAGTGAGCTTCAGGCCCTTGGCACCGACACTTGTGGCGCCAGTGACAAGCTCCATCCACTCGTAGTGTCGCATGTATCGCATGGCAGCGATATCTCTGGGGGAAACAACGTCGACTTCGTCGTGAAGCGCAGACTTGCCATCTGCGCCAATCTCGCCAATCGCGTGCACCAGCTGATGCGGCAGCAGGTGCGAGAGACCCTGCACGGGAGGTCCAACCGGTGGCATAGGCATTTTGTGTAGTTGTGTGGTGATGATGTCTATCGACGCGATGAAAGTGAGTTGACCAATGTTAAAGTTCGTGTGAAAGTGGGAGTCAACAAAGTTAGTGGGAGGAAGGGATAAGGTTACATAAGGGATTGTTGAGAATAAGTCGTGAAAGAGGATGTCATAAATTGTGACAAATTCAGGATATATACATGTGTATCTATTTTAATCTATTCAGACACATCCACACTATTGATTTGTGCAGTTTTTTCGGTTACTGTTGCATTTTCTGTTTTTTTTGAAGTCATTGTCTAAAAGTCATCCTCATGAGACAGAGACTATGCCAATGAACTCTTCCTACAACTACAGCTACTTCTCATCGCTACACCACGTTCTATACTATCACATGCTTTCGTACATTCCATCTTCATTCTCATTAATCTACTTGGTCATATCTCATTATCACATGGCTGGCTGATATCATCTCTCCTACTACTCTCGCTCCTCTCAAGTCTATCTCGCATTCAGTGGAAATCCTTTTACATACAATCATCAAAATATAGGTATCATTATTATCAATAGTAGCTGGCGGGCTGGAACCGCTTTCGGTCCCGCTGGTCATCGTTGTAGCTTCGTCCCCGGAAATCGCCTGACTGGTCTTGTTGACCAAGGTTCGAACCGGGAGGTCCAGGGGGTCCAGGAGGACCAGGAGGGCCAGGAGGACCGGGAGGAAGACCAGAGTTGTCGTTGTTGCCTCCAAAGAACCGCTGTTCTCCTCCTCTGTAAGATCCACCTCCTCCAGGCATAGGACCAGGGCCTCCTCTTCCGCCTCGTCCTCCTCCTCCACCACCGCCGTAGTACTGCTGCTGCTGCTGCTGCTGGGCGTACTGGTCGTATTCATGCTGGTCTCGCGAGTCTCCTCGGTTCATGGCGCCTGGGGGACCGCCTCCGCCTCGAACAGGGCTTCGGAACCGCGGGTTTCGGTATTTTTCGTAGTACTCCTGCTGACCGCCGCCGGGAGGACCGTCAAACTGGTCGTAGTCTCGGTGGTCAGGGTACTGGTAGTAGGGGTCTCTGTAAGGGAGATTGGGGTATCCTCCGTCTCCTCCGGGGCCTCCTCGGCCTCCAAAAGGTCCGTCTCGCGAGTTGGGTCGCGAGTCTCTGTCTCTGGAGTCTCCGGGAGCAGCGTCAAAGAACTTGGCTGCTCGGGGCTCCTGCTCATTGTGTTCCTCCTCGACAATTCGCTCGGAAGCACCAGTGTTGAGGGGAACGGAGCCCTGTCGAATGACATCCTGAACAAGATCGCCTCGGTCGATGATGTCGAGCTCCTTCTCACGCAGGTAGGTGGTGAGAGCAAGAATGGCCTCCTCCAGACCAGGAGCATGCTCGAGAGTGAACGACAGAACAATTCGCTGGTATCGGGGGGAATCGTAGTCGGTCTGTCCAAGCAGATTCTGGCCGCTCATGACCCGAGGCTCAGGGTAGACCTGCAGATGGATCTTGAGAGCGACTCGCAGAGGAACGACAATCTTGGAGAAGAACTCGGGGTTGTCTTCGGAACACACCTCGGCGAAACGGTTCGAGTAGGCAATCTTGAACTCGTAGTCGTTAGGAAGCGAGTTCTTGATCACGTGGGCAGCCTCTGCAGAGGATCCAAGCAGACCTCGGATCTCAACCTCGTCGTTATCGCAGATATCGCTGGGCTCAATGGAAGGGAAAATGACACAGGTGTTCCACTGGCCCTCTGCAATGTTGATAAAGAGATCGTTCTCCATCATGAGAATGCGACGATGGGAACGGGAGACCTTGATGAACGTGTTGCCGTGGTCGCCGGCTCGTTTGGTGGCCGTTTCCAGAATATCGTTCTTGGTGGGCACAATGTTGGCCGAGTTTTTGGACGGACATCGAACCAGCACGTTGTCGAACCGGTGATGGGAGTATCCGTTGGGTGCTCGATCGTAGCCGTTGGTGAACTTGATGAACACGTTGTACTTTCGCATGAGAGTCTGAATCAAGTGTCCTCCACTTCCAATGACCTGCTTATGGTAAGTCTCGGGAATGTAGAACTGGGTCTCTGAGGGGAACTCCTCTTCCAGCAGCTGCACACCAGTCAGGACCTTACTACTGTCGTTTCCGACAATGTCCAGGAAGAAGTTGTACTCGTGGAAGGGCGACAGTTTGATGAAACACTTGGAAGAGTCCATGATTCGGTTGATTTTACCGTTCTTCTTTCCGGTGACGAATTCAAACTCGGAAAGAGGAAGCTCCAGCCGGAATCGCAGCTGGCACTGGGCGTTGGGCCAGAAGGGGGCCTTGGCAAGCAGAGAAACGGCTCGTTTGACGTCGGCCTTGAATCCAGACACCTCAAACGACGAGCCTGAACACGAAACCGTTGCTCCAGAGGTTCCGGCTACCAGATCGATGAACGAAAGATAGTCCTCTGTGTACTTGACGTCGACGCCAATGTATGTTTTGGTGGCAGGGTCTTCCTGGCCAGTGTGGGCCCAGAAGCCTGCGTGGTAGGAACCGGAGGCCATAAGCATGACTTCAGCGATGGCCTGTTCCACGTGGGTATCTGAAATGCCCGTTACTCGAATAACGGACCGAGAGGCGCCCAGGAAGGGCACCTGGATGAAAGCTCCAAGCTTCTGCATCACCTCCTTGAGTCTCTGCTGGTACTTGAGACACATGAGGTCAATCTTTGCGTACGAGCCCAGACAGTCCTTGTAAATTGTCTGGGTCTTGTTTTTGATTTCGGCAATCAGGGTCTTGGCCAAAAGGGTATGATGCTGGGTAGGGCCGACCACGAAAACCGTGTCGTAGTTGAGGTTCATTTCCTCGTCCACATGGAACAGTTCGGGCAGCCAATTGGGAAAGAGGATCTTGCAATTGCTCTGGGCCTCAATGTTCTTGACGTTGAGCAGCTGGCAGCCGGCGATCAGCGGTTGCATGGACAGAGGCACCTCAATGGCGTCGATGAACGATCCCATCAGTTTGTGGACCAGAATCTCGACTCGCAGCTGTGCGTACTGGACGAGTTCCTGGTCTCCGTAGATGAGCACGTGGTAGGGTTTCTGGGCATCTGCTGAAGAAACAGATCCCCCAGAGTACCCCAGACCGTAGGTCACCTTGTCGACGTTGTTGGTGACATATATCGACACTTTGCAGTAGGAAGCAATCTCGGAAAGCCCCTTTTTGAGATCCTCGCCTCGCTGAGACACAATCTGGTCCTCCAGAGCCACGTGACCTCGAGCCACAGCCGTGTAGGCTCTCAGAATCCGAGTTCTCTCAGTCTGAACGGCCTGTCGAGGACCCATCAAAGACACGGTGACGGTGTTTTCGACCAGTCGTCTTTCCTCAAGGTTGGCCTGCACGTCTGTGATCTCAGAAACGACCTTTCGCAGGCTATCCAGGTTGTCCAGAACCTCCTTGGTGCCTGGTTTGGCAGCCAGACGGGTTCGAAACCGCTCTGTTTCCTGATCCAGAGGGCGAAACACGTTTCCCACATGCCACAGGCTGTCTGAAGGCGGATACAGGTACGTGTACCGCAGCGGGATGGCCACGATGATGTCCATTGTCGAAAGAATGGTCAACGACGGAGCTAGCGATGTTGTTGTTTCAAACACTGGGTGGTTTGTTATATTTCCCGTATATGCAATGTGTTGTATGTATACGGGGTTAGGGCATGCGGATGCAAAAGACAGATTAGCCTCCGAAAGTGTTGTCGTGGTAACGGGGGAGTTATAGAATAACTGAATACTGTACAGATAAATCGTATTTGTAGTTGACATTTAGTCACTGTCACCTGTTTGCCACTTCCGGCCAGGGGTTTGTGTCTGCCACCTCCTCCTTGCTCAATTCGGACCATTTTAGTGTGCTCAGATCTGGCCATACATACGGGTACATCCTCGACGATCCGTGCTTGTAATGACAGGGTCTGTACGTCCAAAGATTATGGGAGATGGAAAGTGGGTGAGAAGGTGGCTTTATATAGACAAAAGAGCGGTTATACAAACAATTACACAAATTTTGTGACAACAAACGAATCATCAAAGTGTCTCTTTTCTCACCTTCAGATGTAATTATACTGTAGATATCATAACTACACTCTATCTCAGTCAACAACGGCGCTGCTGTCAAGTGACAGAATTCAGTAGAAGCCGGGTGGTGGAATTTACCAAATTGGGGTAAAAATCAGATTTATCTTTGATTGGTGATGCTTATATAATCATCGGAAAACGAATTCCTTCCTAAATACCCCATTTCATCACCATATTCTTAGTTTCCACATTTCCCCCCACCCCAACTAATTACTTACACCTCTACTTATCCCACATACAACATGCGCAACCCACATCTAAGTTTATCACCACCATCATCTTACATCCTCCTTATCACCACTTATACCACCATGGAACCCCCACCACTTCCAGCTAAACCTCCAGGAGGCGCTCTAGGCTCTCCTGCGTCGCCTGCTCCATCTACGCCTGTTGCACAAACACCAGCACCAGTTCAAAACAACTCTTCCCCTTACACTCTGTCTCATCTCGATGAGCTGGCCACACAACACATTCAGAATGTGCCTGAAGACGTGCTCAAGGGCTCAATTGTGGCCGAGAACGGCGGCGACTACAGCCGGCAGACCCGGGCACTGAAAGATCTTGAACAGCGGGCCCAGAAGCTCAAGGAACAGTACACCGAGACTCTCCCTGAACTGCGTCAACGAGTAGGAGAAAAGGTGGCTGCATCGAAGAAACTGGAGGGTGAATGGGTCCAGTTGGAGGCGGAGATGTACCGGGCTCTTCAGCCGTTTTCCAGCCCGGCATTGCAGTCCAGTATGACGCATTCAGCCGTGGAATCTGACGAGCTGAGTGAGATTCTCAGAGAGTCGTTCTTGGGGTCTGACAGCACCGATGTGGCCCAGTTTGTGTCTGAATACAGACAGGCACGATCGCGGTACCATCTGAGACACGAGAGAGCGCAGAGATGGAAGGAGGAGAGAGTTGCAAGGACGTAGATGGAAGTTATGACTACGGATAGCATAGACAGTTTATTTATATGACGATAAGAGAGAGGGGAGTGTAGAATGACGAATGAGTGGTATATTAACCAAGTGGAATAGCAAGATAGTTATGAGCTGTACTGTTTCTCAGTATCTAGCTAGAATACTCAGTAGCTACTGTACTTGTAGTTGGCATGGTGTCTACGGTTCTGTAGATATAAGAATGCCAGGACCTCATCCACTCGTAAGTATGAGTTCAAAGGCTAACCAGCCTTTCCAATTGATAATTAGGGCACATCTGTTAGCTCAGCAACGGTTTGTAGAGTCGTCATAGTTGTCGACTCTCACCTGAACATACCCATCGGGTCTTGGGAAGATGATGATATCACCGGTTTCAATCATAAATACAGACACGATGGCATACCAGCAAAATATATACTAGTCTGTTTCAAAACCTCTCTCACTTCATGGGTATTTGTTCTAGATCGATCGCATTATGAACAAGAACTCAGCACTAACGTATGACTACAAGTACAAGCCGCAATGAATCACCAAAAACTAGCCTACATCTCCCAAACAGCTCATAGAGTGACTCTGGTGAGGGAATATAGTCTTATAGGCACTTTTCCTTTGCTCTGCCTGACTCTATATTGTCCCTATCATCAGCTACTCCTCATCTGTAGATGTCTCTCAACTGGCTATAGCTTAAAATCCAGGTACTTTATGGCAATCAGATAGCTAGTCTATGCTATTTCTATAGCTTAAATCCCAGGTAGTTTATGCCAGCCTATAGCTTATTTTCAGGTACTCTATGCTGATTTCTACCATGTAAACAAGCCACCAAGCAACACCAAACTACCTACTTTCGTACGTCTCTCAATCCGAGTAGTTCGATCAACTCCTTCCTCAGCTTCTGAGAAGGTCTCGTCTGACTTCTGATAGACCACTCCTACTCAGCCTTAAGCCTTCTCGAACTACATGAAAAGCACACCCAAACAACACTCATCAACTACAGTACGAGTACAACCATTCCCACCTACCGGTACTCTTTGCATGATGACTAAATATATTAATTACCAGGTTTTTCCTTCGGATTCTTCGTTCTACAAGATAAGCTGGCTCCTTACTTTCTGCTTCCGGCCAGGGTGAGAGTGGCGGGGTAGGGAGTCTCCTCCTCATCGTCGTCGTCCTGAGGCAGACGGAAACCAACGTAATCGTCGGTATCCAGACCCTCGCCAATCTCGCCGAGAGAGCCCAGATCGCCGGGAGTCATGAGACCAGCTCGATCTCGGGGAGAACCGGGAACAGACAGAGGTCGGGTGAGCTTGAGAGGCTCCTCGTCCTCGAAGGGGTTCTCCTCGTGGTCAAACTGCTCGGGGTAGGCTCGTCGCAGAGCCAGCTGCCGGGCCTTGATGTACTCTCGGCCCATTCGCTTCCAGTCCAGCAGGTCGGACAGCCGCTCGGTTCGGTTTCGCTGGTTGATTCGCTGTCGTCGCGACTTTTTGGAGAACTCAAACATGTAGTCCGTGAGCTGGTCAACGGACTCGTCGATCGACTTGAGCCGTCGGTCGACAATGTAGATGCCGTAGTCACTGGCGTTCTCAATGAGATCCTCCATGTAGCAGCCGAAACCAGACAGGTTAGTGGTGATGGAGGGAACACCCATGACCGTGCACTCGGCGGGGGTGTATCCCCAGGGCTCGTAGTACGAGGGGAAGACTCCCAGATGGCAACCTCGCACGAAATCGTCGTAGTCGAGGGGCAGAATGGGGTTGTTGGAGTTGAGGAACTCGGGGTGGAAGATGATCTTGACCCGGTCCTCGGGCCGGTTGAACAGCTGCACCCGTCGGATCTGGTTGAGAATGGGGTCCGTCGAGTCGTCGCACATGTTGTGGGTGACGATGGGAGGGAAGGTTTCTCGCTTGAGGGCAAAGACTCGTCGTTTGAGCAGCACTCGGTCCGAGGGAGACAGCAGCTGATCAAGACCGGGGATCTCCTTACCGTCGTGGTTGTTGTGACGGGCACAGTGGTCGAGCATTCGTCGGCCAATCTGCTGCTGGATCTCGTTGACGGTGTCCTCCAGGGCCTTCATGACGGCCTGGCCCTTGAGGGTCTCCACGGTGTAGGACGAGGTCTGGGCGGGCATGATGATGAAGGCGACAATGGTCTTGGTGGACTTTTCCGACTTGAGCCGGTGGTTGAGCCGCGCCAGCGACTCGATGAACATGTCCACGCCCTTGTTTCGGTACTCGTATCGGCCCGCGGTGAACAGGTACAGCGTGTCGTCAAGATCAAAGTCCAGGTGGCCGTAGAAGTGGCCCTTGACGAACTGGTTGATCTTGTCCTTCATGAGCGCGTGCAGGTTCTGGAACTCGTGCATGGCCGAGAACTTGACCACGTTGAGACCGTTGGGAACCACACCATCAGGCTTTCGCTTGAGCAGGTGCTCGGACTCGTAGGCGGTGATGTGCGACACGGTGGTGAACACATCGGCGGAGTGAGAAGCCGCCCGCTCAATGCAATACCGGTGGTAGATGCCCCGCTTGCCGGCCTCGGCGTCCACGTCGAAGCCCTGCAGGTTGTTGTAGAAGTCCACCGAGCCGGCGCACAGGTATCGGCCCAGCAGAGTGGCATGCGTAGTGAAGATGGTGGTGCAGTCGATCTGGCGCTTCTTGCACAGGGGAAGCGCAATGCCGGACAGCCACTCGTGGAAGTGGGCGATGACGGCTCGCTCGGTCTCGTGGGTCACGAGCTCGCCGAGGAACCAGGCCACCAGGTAGCCCAGCACAATGGCGTCGTTGGACTCCTTGTCGCCCTCGGGAGCAGGAATGCCGGCCACAGACCACAGATCGGTCTTCCACTCGGGCAGGTAGCCCCAGGCGGAGCCCAGGTCAAAGAGAATGACCCGGGGAGCGCCCTCAATGAGCCACCGGCCGTAGACGTACTGGATGCCTCGGTCGGCCATGGACTTGAGGGTCTTGTTGATGGCGTCCGGGATCTGGGTCTCGTCGGTGATCTCCTCGACCTCAATGTCGGCGGACTTGCGGTTCAGAGGACCAATGAGATGGTATCGGTCGCCGTACTCGTAGACGGTGACGGGGGCCTTGGACTTGATGACCGAGTAGATGCCGCCGACCCGGTTGGCCACCTCGGTAGCGACCTCGAACAGCAGGTGGTTTCGTGTGTCTCTTGTCATGGTTGTGTGGAGGGGGTGCGACAAGAGCAGTGTCGTGTGGATGGTGACAAGAAGAAGAGGTTGGCTCGATGATTACAGCAATGGGACCAAGGCTACAATTAGACACAGAGTTTCAAGCTACTTTTTCTATGTGGCTCAAGGTTTGGTTGCCTGTTGGGGCATGGCATAGAGTGGTTGAAAGATCAATTGTTAGTGGTTGTAGAGGAGGGAGAGCAGTTTTATGATCTTCCGAGCGTTCTTCTTGACCATGTTAACCTCTTATTCATTTCCCATACTCTTTATCCCATACAGTTTCTGTCGTCCTCACCATCTCACTATGGTGTGACTTCCCCGCACAAACTCGACGCTAAGTTACGCTAGTAAGTAGTGGGCTTACCAGCGAGCTCTTTGATCACTGTCTATTTACTTGCACTTTATTCCGCTTTAGTTGACCGTTAGCCTCGCTTCAACGTTCAGCCCCATTTTTATGGCCCCATTTCACCACTCTTATTTTCGTCACCACCTACTTTCGACCTCTTCCATCCATCCTACCAGCCACGGATAAATGCAAGTTGGCGGATTGATGCAGCATGGCCTGCCGCGGCAAAACACTAGTTTTTCGACAAGTGCGGGAGATCAGCTGCCGAAAGAGGGCGCACAAAGCCCCGGAAGAATAGCGCCAATGGGAGCCCGCCGTAGCGTAGTATTGTGCCTTTTTCTGAAATTACAGTCAAGCTGGGCAACAATGCAATTATCAATTGCTTGCTATGAGATCTTCAGGGTGTCGAGGTAGTGCATGTGTGCAGACTGTACGAAGAGATATTTGCTCTAAATGTGGAGTATGGATACTACTAGGAAAACGTGCCTGAAGCTGGAAATGAGTCCTGTATAGCACCTCCCCTCTCTGCTCGTATTCTGGCACGTACCTGGTCACCCTCTTGATAACCTCACTGATACACTTTTGAGTTGCATGAAAATTGGTGATGCGTTTCCACATTGGGATGGACATTGAACCAAGTTAGAGAGAGAAGATGTGGTGGTTGAAGCGAATATGGAGAGCTATATGGTGTCTCAGACATACTTGTACCACCGGAAATACCTCATTGAGACGAAATATCGACTTTCCTCGTTTCTAAGCCATACACCTCTACCTACAAAGAGCCGCACTGTAAGCCATATTACTGCACTGCACTGTTTCGTTGAAAGTTCCGTGGATTTGAAATATGGAGAATCACCTGGCTGTGTGGGGTACAGGATGAGGGGAGACCCAGACTAATACACTCGCACATATTATTTATCTCATCAGGTCCACCTGATTCCCATACATCATCGCTCGTATCTTTACATGGGCATCTCCACACCACTTTTTGACTTCCGGGTGACGTCACCGAACTGTCTGAGGTGTCTGAAAGTGGGTCGAGTGGATCTCGAAAGTGCAGCACAAAGTTGGGTCTAATTGACGAGTTGAGGCTATAAAGAGAGTGAGGTCTTTTCCGTGTGAGCGCGAATAGATGTAAAAGCAATTCCTGACCTTCATGGGGTGTTATTTGAGCGGTTTTAGAGGTCCCATGTGTCTTGGTAGTGTTACTGATGATGCCTATAGTTGACAAATCTTAACTAAACCCTCCACACCAAGTAATCTGAACTAACATAGCACCACGTTGGATCCCACCAATCCACCCGATTTGGCCACAAAACAGCCAGCCTTCTCATATCCTGCAGCCGATAATAACCACTAATTATCAACCCATACATGACCCAGGCAGGCCAGAATAAGCCGTGCTTTGAGCCGAGGTCTAGATGTAGGTCGGGGACATTTGAGAGGTGTGTACAGTAGCATATGGTGTGAAAGATGAGGAAATCACGTGACTTAAAGAGGTGGAAAAAAGAGCCGTTTGTTTTCCCATCGCTTCAAGCTGTTTCAGAACTATTTTCTTCTCTCGACATGTCAACCATAGCCAAGTACCAGTCATTCATAACTGTTGAGTTGACCTGTTTCATACATCTCAACGGATGAGAGAGTGACAGAATGAGTCATCATAGAGAGCCGACTATGATGATTAGTAAGAAGCAAGTAGTTAATAATTAGATCACATGAGACCCCAATATACTTGTACTATACCCACCCCCTCCTCCTGACATCTCAAAACTAAGGCGGTTTGGGGTGCCTAGAGTCTAACCTTGGAGAGATCAAGATGAGATTGATTAAGGGGGGATAGTCGGATTGCAAGATGAAGAAATAAGGACCATCAAAAAGACGAAGCTGTTACTTGTAGTAAGATCAAATATGTCATACAAACACAAATTTCACACTCCTCCCTACTTCCCGCTTATCATCCGAAGTACATAATAAACGAAGCACAATACCCTTAATACCCTTGCACCTCACCCAATCAATGTCTCTTATAATTAGGGCAAGTCTGAATTGAGTGACAGATATTGTCCCTTGAATGAGCTGAAACTGAACACTGCCAGAAACAACGGCAAACACTGGAAGACGAAGTACCGTATCCCCCACTCGCCACACACTATCGCCACACACTACTTGACCCCTCTGCCTCCCCTAACCCAGTTGTCCACCTAACTTTTTTGCCGACTCTCCCCCACCCAAAGTAATGTCTTCGATCCAGACTCAGCTCAACAGGTTCATTTCGCAGCCTCTCCGAGTCGCAGTCAAGCCCCCCAGCGACAGCAGCCCCGAAGCCGACCAGCGCACGTTTTTCGGCCGCCTCATCACCATCGACCACGAGGCCAATCTCATTCTCACAGACACCTCCGAGGTCCGAACCACCCAAGGAGTCCGTACCCATCAGCGGTACGTTGGCATGGTAGTAGTCAAGGGCGACGATATTGAGTCTGTCGGTTTAGCTTGTTAGATTAAGAATCAATACAGCTATCTTTGAAACACACCCACACTACAGGAATATTGAACTGTTCCTCTGAATCATCATCCTAATTGAAGGTACAAGCGCACCTCAATATTTCATACCATCTACATTTGGAATATCTTATCTACTTGGATATTCACACACACCTTTCCAAAAACACCATCTAAGATCATCTTAGCACATTGGATCATTTCACTAATCTGAAATTCCACTGAATTATCTTATCTTTACATTTCACTTAAAGCTGAAATTTCACTGAAATTATCATTTGAATATTTCAACCACATCACACTCACACAATGTTAGGATTCAAAACCCAGGGATTCAACGGCTATGCAGCCAACTACTCGCCGTTCTTCAACGACAAGATCGCTGTCGGAACGGCGGCAAACTACGGACTCGTCGGAAACGGCAAGCTCTTCATTCTGGGTATCTCTCCCGAGGGCAGAATGGTCTGTGAAGGCCAGTTTGACACCCAGGACGGCATCTTTGACGTGGCGTGGTCTGAGCAGCACGAAAACCACGTGGCCACCGCCTGTGGAGACGGATCGGTCAAACTGTTCGATATCAAGGCCGGAGCTTTCCCGCTGGTCTCGTTCAAAGAACACACACGTGAGGTTTTCTCCGTCAACTGGAACATGGCCAACAAGGGCCTCTTTTGCACGTCGTCGTGGGACTCCACCATCAAAATCTGGACTCCGGAACGTACAAACTCGATCATGACGCTTGGACAGCCTGCTCCTGCTCAGGGAACAAACGCCTCGGCTCACATTGGCCGTCAAATGGCGCCCAACCAGGCGGCAGCCCAGGAATGTATCTATTCGGCCAAGTTTTCGCCACACACAGACTCCATCATTGCCTCGGCTCATTCAACCGGTATGGTCAAGGTGTGGGACACTCGAGCTCCCCAGCCTCTTCAGCAGCAGTTTTCCACGCAGCAAACCGAGTCTGGAGGACCCCCAGAGGTGCTTTCACTCGACTGGAACAAGTACAGACCCACGGTGATCGCCACGGGAGGCGTGGACCGGTCTGTGCAGGTCTACGATATCAGAATGACCCAGCCGGCTGCCAACCAGCCAGTCCAGCCTCTCAGCTTGATTCTGGGACACAGACTGCCCGTCAGAGGCGTCTCCTGGTCGCCACACCACGCAGATCTGCTGCTGTCGTGCTCCTACGACATGACTGCTCGAGTTTGGAGAGACGCTAGCACCGGAGGCAACTACCTGGCCCGTCAGCGAGGAGGAACGGAGGTTAAATGCATGGACAGACACACCGAGTTTGTGATTGGAGGCGACTGGTCGTTATGGGGCGACCCAGGCTGGATCACCACCGTCGGATGGGACCAGATGGTCTACGTTTGGCATGCCTAATATAGACAATAGCATGTTATGACTAAGAAGTTGTAGAGAAGTAGATGATTTGAGAGTGGTTTGGAGGTGTGAAGGGGTGTAGACTATGTATGGAGAGAGGTCACTTCCAGTCAGGTGGCAGCTTCTTATTGTACAAGTTCTGTAGCTACAAGCGGTATACCGGATTCAAGACTATAGGACTTGCTGATGAGGATATCAGATGTGAAATAGATGACAAAATCACAGTAGATTCAAGATCTCAAGTCAAGAACAGTCTTGCATCTGCTTATCTTCACAGGCTCATTTGGTTCATGTTCAGATGGTCCTATCTGTATGTAATGGTAGACATACACTGCTTCATCATTAGGATCTCTCTCAACAAGACCAGCATTGCTAACATCGTACTGGTTGAAGTGGCGAGAATCACGAAATCAACTGCTCACAGCTCCAGCCTCTTTCCTCCTCTATAGATTATTTACAGTCAAGTGAAAGCAGCAATACTTGCCCATGAGTTCAACTGTTTAGTCTAAGGTCAATAGTTAGTAGGCCCCTATCCAAAATGCTTTACAATGAGTTGATCAATGAATAACAAAGTCCTAGAACTATTCCGTTCGACACTGATTCAGAAGGAGTCATTGGTTTTCGATTTCAGTGGCCACTATCCATGCCTTGAAATAGAAACAGTGAATCAACTGCAGTCCACCCCAAGTCATGACCTCAAATGTCACAGGACTACACCTGTAAGCCACTTCTTCCTCACTCCTCACATCTCCACTTCATATCCATAACACAATAACCACCTGAATGATCTGAAACGTTCCACAGTAACCACAACTACGTAAGACACTGTCAGCTGACTGATCAACCTACTAAGAGTCACCAGATATCGGGTTCTCCACCTTAACCCACAATTCTTCCGGTTCAATCCGAAGAAGCAATGCCCTCAAAATCCCTGAAACGACCTTACAACACCGCGAAGCTCTTCAAAGCCCGTGCGGATCCGTGATATTCATCTCCGTGATATTGTTACTTTTTGTGTATGGTTTGTGAATCTCAAATGTTGACCTAAAACCACACCACCTCTATCTGGTCCAGTTGAACCATCACATGTCCACAAAAGACACGGTTAAGGTACCGGGATATTTTACGAGCGCCAGGGCGACCTTGTGTCATCTTTGTGTCATTTGTGTTCATCCCCAGATCTCCAGAAAAGCAATGATGGCAGAACAAGTACCGTTTCAAAGACCTGGGGTACATCATGGGATCTAGTGGAGTGTTTCTGCACCAAGATTGAGACACCTCCCCACAACCCCATACTGTACATGTTTTACAACTCGCAGGCTGTTTTATAACCCTCTGGTGAGACACTGTAGACCCTCCTCCTTCTCATCAGGTCTCCACCAGAGGGAGCTTATCTAATTATCGAAAAGTGCTGTATCAGATTTTCCACTTGTGCCTGCGCGCGGCAATCTGTCTCAAAGCAAGCATGGTGGATTCCATGGCAACCTCTTCGGCCCTTCTATTTGAGACTTAATAATAGGCGAGCACTGAGCTCTATATTGTAGGTAGGTTTTTGTAGAAGCTTTGAAGCCCGAGCTCTGGAGCTATAGGCGAAAAAGCATTTCTGCTATGGAGAAGGAGACGGAAGATTTGAAAAGCAAATGATAGCGGAAAGTCATAAATCATAGCTGATTTATGCAAAAAGCTGTGGGGTGAGGGCATCAAAGTGTACACTTGTGTAAAGCTCTCATACAGCCCAACATTGTTTGTGATAGTCTATAGACTGATAACTGTAGTTGTTGTAGTCAAAGTCTACATCTCCACTTGGAAGACTATTCACACAAGGACACTCGCTAGAGAGATGGGCCTGGAAAGTCAGATTACGATTTCATATGGACCAGCACGAGGTTGAAAGCAGTCGGATACATTATCTGCCGAAGCCCGCTTGTGTGGACTGTTTCGCCTACGATTTTCTCGACAAGGTGGCTTTGCAGGTCCGCGTCGTTTGGGTGAGACAAGAGGCTGCGGGGTTAAAAGAAAGCGTTGTTTGTCAGGCCCTGGCGTCCGGAGTTTTAATAACAATGAGTTACCGTGAATCATATTCTCTTGGTGGCCAATTCCGTCGGACTTTGGAGCTTGGCAGGGTGTGAAAGTGCTCTGTTGGGCGTCCAAACCACCCAACAAGGCCAATCACTCCATACCCGTGGCTCCTACAGCCTTGTACAGTTCAAAGGACCCACTAAACAGTGTTATTGTCCATCCTGGACCTTGCACATCTTATGTTTATTCTCTTAATTAGTAGTCAGCTATACCTTGTACCGGCGGGGACCCTTGGAGAAAGTCCTTGGGCCAGATTCCACCAAAGAGGACATGTTTCCACGTCCACAAAAGACCGGATCAGGTAGTCGGTGCCTTTTTTTTTCACTTTGGCCGCCTGGGCCCATTGCAAAAGTCTTTGACGTCGGAGAGATCGCCAGTGCCTCTGATGTCCATGTGCATCGTGAAGGCACTGTGTCCGTTGTCCGCTACAGGCGGAGTTAGTGTTTTACGAGCTCCAAAATGCTCATTAGAGCTGTCTGGGCAAAGCCAAAGATGAGGGGATTCGGCATCTTCGTTTCCGGGACAGGCCTGTGCCGAACCGTATCCGTCGAGGGCCTGGGCGATACGACGAGCTGTACGGGACTCCACAAGGACAGAAACGCACCAAGACTTCAAATCTAAGGCACCAGAATCCTGACAGGTGCATTAGAAGGCACTACTGCACTCGGCCGCTGCGTGGCGCACAATGGCATGACCGTCTCTTTAGACTCCGACACCTCGTCTAACATCTTCACCAGGCGCTAGTGCTAGTGCCGACCTAGAGCCGATACTGCAGGCTACTGCGGTGGTTAACCTTGAGTGGGCTTTCAAGGCAACAACAGCTTGGAGGTACACGCACAGGGATGTTCAGAGGGTCGGGTCTTGCTAAAACGCAAAGTGCGGTCTGGGTGGGCGACCAGGGGAACACAGGGGAACACAGGGGGCGATATTGGGACCAGCAGAGCTCCGATTTTGATGGGCAGTTGATCCAACGAACCGCCTGTACCCCAGCTAATAACTGGACAACAACCTCCACGCTAGTGTCAATGTGCCAACGTTGTGCAAGCCGCTTCCCTTGAGCTTCTACACTGCTATGCATATGGAGGCACTTGTCTGTCCATCTGCCAAGACCGCTTGCACCCAGGCCACCGCTTTGTTTTGAGCATCCTCCGTTGCATATGACGATACGGGGACTTTCAAAGCAGCACGCCGTATCCTGCTCGTACCAGGGCTCTGTGAAACGCGCCAGAATATGTGCTCGTGGTGCGCATGTTACATTGTGCTCAGTGCAAGTGTAAGTTGTGTCTGGAGGTCTAAAGATAAAAGTGTAGATCTACTGCCCCTTGTTGGATGACGGTTATTAGTCCGAGTATTGTTCCGAAGCCACATTTCAGGATCTACAGAGGGGTAATGAATGGAAGAGGAGCCTACAAATCTCAGTTGGTAAACATATGTACACTCATGTATTGAAAATGTGGATGTTTGTGCGAATGCGAATGGAGGCTTCGACGGCGAAAAAATGCGGTTACACTTCAACTTGATGCTTTTACTGCCCAACCCAGCTACAAAATTCTGGCTTCTCTCAATGGCGAACTCTTTCAGGACAACTCTAAAGATCCCACAAGTAAGGCGTTTCAACTGACCTATCAAACGATGAGCTCGGCTAATTAGCATTTCTTGCTTTCTTCTGCAAGAAGGGATGGCTGTACACGTTGTTTGAAGTGGTAGGCGAAGGAGAGAGGCGGAGAAAAGGGTGACGAGGAAAAAAAGACAAGGAGGCAAAAGAAAGAAAAAAAGAACTCATGGCGCTGGCAAATAAAGAAAGAAAGACAATGCTGACTTGTCACTGTTGCAGAGTGGCTACAATAGCTAAAAGTCCTGTAGTTAGTGGGCAGAGAATAAATCCATGGGGGCGGAGAAATTCCGCTAGGTAAAAACAAAGGGGAGTGTAATGCTAATATATAGATCAGTTAAAGTTGACCAGAAGCGGAAGCTTACCGGAAATGGAAGCCCGTCAACACGTAGAGTGTTAAGACGGAGGCGAACATTGGAGAAAGGGAAAATGAATCAAGGGGGTATCACTCGGAGGAGGTCAGCGAAGAAGCGATTTTACTAAGGAAGGCACGGAGTTCGAGGAAACAGTGGAGCGCGTAGCGAGCGAGTTCTAGAAAGAGAAGGGTAGAGAGAGTAAGGTCATTCGAGACATCGGAAATCGGGTATGGGAGGCATTCGAGCATCTAGCTGTAAAGAAGGAGGAGGAGGGGGTTAGCATACGGGTCTACGGGTGCTATCGCTGCCACATGAGGCTTGAAGAGATAACTGAAAGAAAGAAAGAGAGAAAAATGAGAAAGAAAGAAAGAAAACATAAGAAAACGTCGTCCGTGAATATAATAAAAAGGTACAAAGATCAGAAGAGAGGGATTTAAAAAAGACGTCAAAAAGAAAATGGTGGTGGAACAGATTCAGTGATGGCGAGATGGGGTGGTGATTGGAGAGGGGTGATTGTGAACATATGGGAGACGAAGTACTCTGCACAGATGGATGGGCAAGAGATAAGATATCAAACAATGGTGGACAATGGTGGAAGAATCAGGACGCGTTGTAAGAATGTGCCGGCTTGTCGAAAGCTGCAGCGACAAAGAGAAGGAGCAATGGAAAATCAAGCAGGAAATTGATGATCAGCATCGGAAAGGCATCTGGAGAGGAAGGGGGAGGGGGGGGGTTAGTTGTTTAGGTAGACAAATAGAGGGTGAGTAGATTCAATAAATAAATAGTAGAGTAAGTGCCAGCTTACTGGAAAGCCATGTCGACATAGGAGGGGTTCTGGTCAACAGTGAAGGTGTCTTTGGTATCAATCCAAGAAGCCATCTCGTCTTTGAACTCTTCACCGGGAGTGTGAACCGAGTCCAAAAGAGAAGATGCCGACGACGTCGAGTGGCAGGACATGGGCTGTGTGGCAGTAGAATCGGACATGTTATCAGGAATGTCTAGGGTAAAAGAGGGCTGTGTTGATGGGGTGCCGATGGGCATGTTAGGCATCTCAGTAGGCATCTGGTACCAGTCGTAGTAGTACTGCTGCTGGGGGTTAAAAACTGCGGAGGCAGGAGCTGTGAGAGTAGCATTATTAGCAAGAGGCGACATGAAGGGAACCTCGAACGACATGGTGGACTCAGGAGAAGTCATGGAGGAACAAGTCTCAAAGGGAGCCTCGTAAGAAGGCATGGACTCGAAGGGAGTCATTGTGTTGTCGTAGTGCTGCATGGTGTTGTTAGCCATGGTGGGAGGGGCAGCCTCGAAGGGAGTCACGGGCTCAAAGGGGTAGGTGGGGGTAGGCAGTGACTGGGCCATGGTGGGAGGGGTGTGCTGGGGAGTGACCGAAGCAGAGTGGGTCTCTCGAGGAGGCTCCATCTCGGTCTTGGCCATGACTCCGTGCTCCTCCTTGATGTTAGTCAGGAGCTCGGGGTCGGACAGCTTGTTGGTCACGGCCTTCCAGCAGGCGTCTCCGTAGGCCTTGGGAGTCAGACCGGTGATGGATCGGAAGACTCGGTGAAAGTGCCAGGGAGAAAGACCGGACTTGGCAGCGAGCTCCTTGAAGCCCAGAATACCGCCTCGTCGTCGCTTTCGCTGGATCTTGACAACCTTTCGTCGGGAGTCCTCCTCGACCTGGACATCGTTGTCCTTGACAGCAGCCACGGCGGCCTGAGCGGCAGCCTCGGCAATGTGTCGGCAGGCACCCTCAACGAGTCGAGTGTGCTCGGACTCGGAACGGTGGCTGCTGTGTCGCTGCTTCTGCTGCTCCTGGAGAGCGGCGACAGCGGCGGTGGCCTTGGCAATGTGACCGGAAGAGATGGAAGCTCGTCGGGGTCGGTGGGTCTCAACAAAGATGGACTTGGGGACCGAGCCGTTGTTGGAGGAGGCCGAGGCGTCGGCCAGGGCAGGGGCGGCGCCAATGTCAAGGCCCAGGCTGGCGTTGACGTAGTTCACGGTTTCATCAACCATAGAGGGTTGCATTTTATCTGGTTGGTGGTGGTGGAGGGGGGAAGATGGGTGTTGGGGTGAGTTCTTAAGAGATGACTTTGGTGTAAGTCTGGAGAGTGGAGGGGAGAGTGGAGGAAAAAGGAGTCAAAACTGCTGTGATGATCTTCTATTTGCTGTGACTTGGGATTTGTGTAGTTATGAGATTTTGGAACGACACGAGCCCTTCTTTATAAACCTGGCAGACGGACCTTAGCGAATGCTCTTCTGGTGCACGGTTCTTTGTCTGCCGACTTTAGGTTCGGCTTGACCCTCATGCATGCAAACGACTATTTCATTAAAATTCAAAAGCGCCAAGGCGACAGATCGCCCGCATGAAACTCTAGCACCAAGGTTCGACCCTTTGTGTTTGAGAAGAACCACTTAGGCAGCCTGACTTTGAACCAAGACACCCACAGCTCCAGCTCTCTCACAGCTCCAATCAGTGCTCGCCAACAGCGCCTGCCTGCGGCCGCTGTGGGGTTAATGGTCTTAGGCGAATATGCACACCTGTCGTTTGAGGGCGAGAAAATATGCGCATGAGACATTGCCACTTGGCAAGGCTCTACCATCTAGTATCTAGTTAGCACGACAAATGGTTCTAGCGTCACTCTATTTCATGTGATTTGATTATTCCCCACCGGCCATTCCCTCAGCGACGCCCACTTTTGCATTTTGACTCCACAAGCCCTCTCTCCTCCTCCAGAGAGAGCTCTAGGTTTTCCCACACCCAGGCCATCCGCTTCCTTTTTTTCTGTCAATTTCGATCACATCCACAATAACGCTATTCTCAGATCGAAACGTTATTTGGCGACGCAGCAAACAGAAATCAGACAACCTCGTTGCCTTTGTCTTTTCTGCACCTCCGACTATCAAAAACCAAAAAGTTTAGACGAGGACAAACACCAGAGTCTGACTTCCTCAATGATAGAGAAAATGATGCGGAAAAGACGAAAATCGCAAAATAATTGAGCTTCAGTCAGGGAAAAAGCCCAACGAAACCGGCTCCTTAAACTCTGTGGGCGGCTTCCCGGCTACCGGCTCCATTCCTCTACCCGTCCCAATTCCGTCTGCCGAACCTCTCTGTCTGGTCCCTTTATCTTCTCCTTGTACAGACATAGCCCAGTGGCCAAAGTGTTTGTTCCAAGGTGCTCATCGCACGGTTGCATCATCGTGGCCTTAGCGTGTATTACTATTTCTTGTTTGAGTACCATAACTTCTTAGTTCACGCTAGCAAGTAGCAAGAGCCGCTCCACTCTAAGAAAAGCCTTTCATCTGGCTTGAAGAATGAAATGTAGACCTGTGGGCTGTTCAAAATCTCACACAAGGGGCCAGCTGACAGAGGAGAGGGCGTTGAAGAGAAGGTGGGTGGGTTATTATTATTCTTCGGCTTATCAAGCTAAGGGTCAATGAGGTTCGCCGCAAGAACCCTAACAGTTGAGCTCGTCCAAAGCCCAAAAGCTCGAATCACTTTTCCTCCAGCGGGGGTTTAACAGTATTATTCAGTCTCCGTCCACCTATTGCCTTTCTGGGCATCTCTGTCATGTATCATAGATGTGCTATATGTTCGTCTCTCTCGCTTGTCGCTCTGGCACGCCAAAAGCGTCACGACTGCTTCCATTCTCTCCTGACCAGACCAAGGACCTCGCATACCGACCCTCTACCGCAACAGTGATCGAGACGAGTGAGGAACCGTCAATGTATGAGGCCCCTCAAGCAGCCACTGTGCGAAGCGTGCATGAAAAGGCGAGAAACCTAACCGAAACCGGCAAAACACGAGCTGACAAGCGGAAAACTCTGATTGTTGCGGTGAAAGGATGGAGGCTGTGGCCTGAGATGAGCACCCAGAGTCACAGACAATCAGTTGGAGTAGGGATGTGCTGGGGAAGGGATGTATCAAGATTTGCCCTGTCGGCCCTTCTCCAAACAATGAGTTTGTCTAACGAGGGGAAGAATGACCTGGGGAAGAGCCGATACACGAGTACGAGGTGTGCTTTTTGCTTGTCCTAGTGCATTTACTGTAGGCTATTCCACGTGGATTTTTAGTCAAGTCCCCTGCCGAGCCCTAAAACCCAACCGATAGATGCTGTAGGTGGGTTAATAGAACACAACTTTCGGAAAGGCTCTGCCGTCTGTTGGACCAGGCAAGGTTATATGAAATTCAGACTTCAAACACCAGACTTTCCTTGTCCAAGGTGTTTGTGTGCATTTTAGTCTTCATTTTCCCTGGCCAAATCAGACTTTGAGCTCAAACTCTGAGCCCGAGAGAGGGTAAGATGTGACGAGAGAAAATAATCAACTGAGGCTTGCAGAAAGGGACCCCGAAATATGATGGACTGTTGGAGGGGGCTTGTGGCGAAAAGGTTAGGTTTCATACACCTCTTATCATTGTTTTCAACAAGTCATGGGACGAGTGAGCGACACAGACAAACAGAAAAGATGACGACGATTGGAAGCAGATGGAATCTGGCGTGAACCTTCCCAGTTCATGCGGACTGTAGACAGCTATGCGCGCGATAGTTCGACCTATAGCTATGTTCCGTGGTGTAATAAACAAGCTTCTACGGCAAAAAATTCGAGTCCCATGGAACTTGAGCCCTGATTGCGGAGTAGGTGCTTGAGTACCGCGAAATTCTCGTTGCCAAGATGCGGATTGGCCTCCCGGAGTTATATTGCGACCCATTGCAGCTTTGCAGGTGTCACATCGTCCATCGGGATCGCTTGTTATGAACCTCCTGGTGCATGTATACATGGAACATAGCTGTCAACGTTAGCACCAGGCTAATGTGCCCAAGGCATCGCACTAGTACCTGTTGGCAGGTGTCACAGAGTTGGCGAGAGAGACTAGTGGTTAGGGTGGTTCTCATCGAGCTCCAGATTAGATAGACTTGGGAGAATCTCCCCAGAGCTCAGGAATGGCTGTTTTTACCGCACTCTTGCAGACGACGTCCGCGTAGATTTACCCAATCGAATAAGGTGTGCGCTGTTTTGCCACCAGGGCTGATATGTCCACGGACTTATCGTGTAGTTTGGCAGCTCTGTTGTTGCAACCAGGCGCAACTTTGGGGTCTGACAGGTGAGCTCCATGACAACTATCACACCTGACAGTCACACAGACGCTGTCGCTTTCTTTCCGCCACCTTTTGCCCTTTTTCTCCACACTGATTCAGGTCTTTCGGTTACAGTTTCTTGTCTTCGTCTTTTGGCTGTGGTTTCTCACTTCTCTGAAATGAAATATTAAGCGAATAATGTGTTGAACGCTAACCCAAAATTTTGCTCCCACTCAAACAAAAACCCATCCATAGGGTTTACCAAGCCTCAGAGCCTATATATGAAACTCTGTCTGAGAGGATGTTGATGATGACTTTTGATTGGGGTTTAGCCGCGGATTTGGGTTTGGTTTCCGAAGGTTCCCCCCGTGGGCCTCCCTGGGATATTTTACGACACTTAGTGTTTTGGTTACGATATATGAAAACTAGATGCAAGTTGTATTAACTGGTTGAAAAGGGGGCGGGGAATAGTGGTGCATCTTGTTCGCTTAATGGAGCACTGTTTCCAATCTCGCTAATGCAGGTACAGGTGGATTTTTTTTAGGCGAAAACTCGCTCTATCAGCTTTTGGCCATTTTCCTCTCCGATTCTCGTCATGCTGGTTTCAGGGGCCTATAGGTTTTATTTTTTAGTCCTGCTACATGGCAACCTGGAAGCAGATTTCAGTTTTGCCAGTTTTGCCGGCTACCGAAGCTGCACCGCTAGCTAATCGGAAACAGTCCATTCTTCTGGCAGAGACCTTGGCGAGGGTGACCTGCTGCATCCATGTACAGTGTCTGTCGCGGAGCTTGGCATTCCTGTCGTCCAATTGAAGCCGTGTCAAGTCATCGTGGAGATTTTTAGACCGTGGGTTTAGAGGTAGGATAGATCTGGCGCTAGTGGCCCGTCCGATGGCCGCTGTAGCAAGGTGCAGTGGGAATCAGCGCTAGCGCAATAGGGGAACGGCTGTCGGGCCTTGTACGAGCCACTAGTGCAACGTCTAAGTCGCTAGCGTGGAATTTTAGCCAGGAGCTCAAAATAGCGGAGCTCTCCTTGTTTACCTCGCACTAGTGCGGGAGGTAGCCCTAATCTAGGCGTGTACTGGATTTGGGAAAAAAGTAGGGCATTTCCGTAGTGTTCAGAGCTGCAGTCTAATGTGTGGAAGAGGAGAAAAGCGCACCATCATTTCTTTGTGGCGTTGAGGGGAGCCCCTATGAGTGATCGGAAACCACAGTGCAAATACAGTTAATGGGGCATGTCTATCACACCTGCCAGGCAGGCCTAATGCTATAGGGTGGCTTGTCTGGTTGGGATAGGCATAGATGCACTCCAAGCTTGTCCAGACCAGACTGTAGATGTTGGCGACTGTCCCACACAGGCTGACTGAGCAAAATATTGGGTCCAATCAAGCTAATCGGGACATTAATAGCTCACGCTGTTATGAAGCACACACTCTCCAAGGGTAGCAGCAGCAGTGTATCAGATCCAGAATGTAATAACTCGACGTTACACTAATGCGGGCCTTTTTATTATAACCAGGGCATGTTCCAGAAATGGGCTGTTGGTGCCAATCCCAAGCCCCTACCTCCTATTAGTTTGCTACTTTGTTACATAAGCCTGGGAGATGACAAAGACATCTGGAAAAAGATGGGTGGGCTTGGTAGGCCGTTTTCGTCGACATAATTGTCTGCTCGGTTCCTTGGCTGGAATGAGAGACGGAGATCGGGGCTATGAGAACGAAGAGTCTGTGTCACAGTCCAGCGAGTTCTCGATCCATTGCATGAAGTCGCATGCAAGTTGCAAGTGGAGGTGGAATTGTAATGGCTGGAACAAGATGATTACCATTTCGGGATATAAGGGTGCAGCCGGCTCTATATTAGGCACGGCTTGTGCGTTTCTTGGCAGACGGGGGAAAACAATGTTAATCCACGATGAGGTTGTTGAGTAGCTAGCTGTCTAATTGTAGAGGGATAGAGACACTCAATCGCACTTTCTCTTTCACCCACGATCTTTTTCGATCGATTTACCCCTTCGTGAGTAAATCGCCATGTAACCTCCTGCCACCTCCCCCACCCTTTCTTCCAATATGAATTGATTATGAAAGTCTGGCCTTGTAGTATTAAATTTAATTGCCGAGGAGGTTCGAGTGAAGATCGGAAACATGACGCGAAGCTGAGGACTTGACAACTACTCGTAATACAACCACTTCTTGTCATGGCTGCCACTGGATGAGAGTGTTGTACGAGTACGAGCAGGTGTCCTCATCTCTTGCTAGCAACAGCAATGTACTTGTACTTGTAAGAGCTGTATTCTCAATGATCTTTCATATCTATGTCTCATTCATATCATGACAGATATGTCCGCTTATGTCCGCGGGGACGGCTTGGAATGTATGCCAGGGGGATTGCCCAGACGGGTAATTTTGACCCCCACAGCTGGTATCAATCGAGCCTGACGTGGACTCAGGACTGGTGGACAGCCTCCATGCACGGCTTACATGGTGGACGCCGCCAGACCCTCTTCCTCCACCACCTTCCAGCGGTGTGAATGCATGGAAACTTTCGCTCATTGGCTCGTAGGACTCCGCTGTCAACATGGGCCCGATCTACGGTCTTTGTGTCTGTCCTGACCCTCCCGATTGCACATCTCAGACGTGGGAGAGGGAGATGTGAAGCAGCATTGTTCCGGAGCCCGATGAATCGCCTTAGGGACGCCTACAGCGCCAACAGGTGAGAAACTGGCTGCATTGGACGTTTCAGAAGTCGCCGGTAGCAAATGTTCATCGTTTTGGGCTGCTATCTGTGCCCACGGAGTTAACTTGCCAAAAGAAAACACCAGCTTGGGCAGCCTGTTCGGCATCGGCTTTTGGCCACACAAGGAAACCTCCGGTTCAGCCCTACTTGGCCCTAGACAAAAGAAATTGACTCCATCGACAGAGTGGTTCATTTAGATAGCTCGACAGGGCTGATCATTAAGGTACAACCACATTACAGCGCAGTCTAATGCTGAGGTTACAGACAAAAGACCGCTGTAGGAAGCTCATAAGGGTACCGTGCCGGTAGCAACCGAGCTGAGTAACTTTGGTGGCCAGACACAAAAAGAAATCGTTTCTCCACGTGGATGGCGAGACACTGCAACCGGTGCTTTTGCAGCCCTCTGCAGGGCTCTATAGATGAGTACTGGGCAAAAAAAGGACTTTTTGGTATCAAAACTGAACTCTTAAACATTCAAACCTCTATAGCTCGATGACTAAGAGGTCACCTGAGTCCCCAGGTGGATCCTTGGTCTGAGTTTGAAGCTGAGTGCTGTTTAGCTCAGGCTGATGACGACGCTGGAGGCAAGGTGTTTGACCCAAGAGGTTAGGGCACACAGCCACGATATTTCAATATCTCCCCCATTGAAATAATCTCATGGTTTCATTCAAACAAAAGACCCCGTCTAAGTTTGCGAGCTCTGCAACAAGGCCGCCTTGTGAGCCTGTGGATGAAAAGCTCAAACTTTGGGATCGGAGACCTCTTTCCCAGAATATGAAAGGAAGAGACGGCCAGAAACAAGCTGATTCAGACGAGATTAACCTGACGTTGCAGCGGCGTGCAGCTCTGTGCCTAACCACGGCCGCTCAAGGTTGGTTCGGAATGCATGTGTTATGGCCTTAGTTTGCAAGCGGCTAAGACCTTTTGGTTTGTCGATCAGGACACCGTTCGGCCCAATGGCAGTGGAGGTTGCTTCCAACGGTTCCTGGGGTAACGGACATGTGTTTGCGTGGGGTCTAGGTGACATTCTCTGCCTGCCCCTCTCCAGTCTGCAAAAGATCAAGACCGGAGTCACACATACAAAGAGGAGCGATAATCAGGAGTGCATTAGCTCCATTCTCTTTATCCACCAAACTATGACATCATTCAACGTTGGCACAGAGGGAGAGAGAGAGCATCGAAGTTGATCGAAAGAATTTATTCATTAGACGCACCTGACCAAAAAGGAAGGTCCAGAGTTCAGGAATTAATGATTCCGACACTCCCGATGCATTGGCTCTCTCAACGTTGACCGTGGGCAGTGGAAAAAGAAATCAAAACGCTCATAGTTGAAGTGGGGAGCCGGAGATGAAAGTGTGTTCATCTGGGGTTACAGAGAGTGAGGGTGAGGTAGAACACGGAATGTATACTCAACTATAGCACCAGTACTCACCTCGTTATCTTATCCACCACCATACACCTCCCGATGACCTCATCTGCATGATACAATAATGTGATCGAAGAAGCTCGATCGCCCATGTGTTGCTATTTGTACCTCCAGAGGCTAATTGCCAGCGCTATTCAAGACCTGTTGCCCTAATAGCTGGCTGAACCCACGCAGGGTCCTCTAAATGAAAAATAGTCTTCCTTGTGTCACTTCATCAAAAACACTGTGGCTGGATCCGGGTCTGAGACAGGTCAAGTTTTCGAGAGAAGGCGGTGTCGTCATGGCGCCTTGGAGATTGTCCTCTTTGTCGCAATCGGCCGTGCTCTCCAAGGCTACACCGCTTGTCCTCTCCTCTTGTTCCTCCTCCACCCACCGGCTATCATTACCACTCTCATTTAACACCGATCGAGCCTAATGAGATATTCAGAATGAAAAACAATGTTTTGACAGCCCATTCACCAACGCTATTGTTGCATGAAAGCTGTAGCTGGCCTCAACCCGAGAGCCGTAGGCCTTAATTCACTCGATACCCTACCGTTGGCATCCCAATTTGAATATGCTCGCGAGCTTTGAGCGCATTTCGGAGCTCTGCAGAGCTATAGATCCACGGCTATGTAGTCTACAGCTATTAGTCCGGCGTCTTAGATGAACCGTAGATTGCTGGACGTCTGGGAGATATGACAAATTATGTGAACGCCCACAGATCTCCCGCCCACACCGCCGCGGGTAATCACGCACATCCCACTGGACATATATGACCGTAGGTGGAGTGGTTTTTGCATAATGCGATCCATCGGAAGCCCAAAGGAGTAAAAATTCATATCCAGACTGTAAGTTAGCGAGCAGCTCGTGAAATGGCTCCTGCAGGGTGCCGTTCCTACTGCGGGTAGATGTGGAACGATTATGAGCCGCTAGAGAGAAGTAGAAGAGATATTAGCATGGGGAGTTCGCCAAAGGGAGGTTTCGGGTCGGATCTTTCTCACGATCAACTCCCGCCTCACTCAATAAGCATGTTTCCGTTTGGAGGCTCGACTCTATCCCCACCCTTTACAAGGGTATATCCATGGGGTTTAGCTAATGCATCTGAGAGGAATTTCTTCTTCTGCTTTTAGCAATACACGAGCCCTGGTCTTGGCTAATTGCTAATCTTGACTTCGCAAGCTTGAGCTCATTTGTCAGCGAGCTAGAGATACTCGAGGCTGATATTCCAGTATATACCGTGAGAAATTTGTGAATTGAGCAAGAGTGGGTCCACCAGCGAAGCAGGGTCTTGTAATGTAGCTTAATTGGGGGTCTCACTTTATTCTCTGAGCTCGTGATTTCTCTTTTCCGGGTTCCTCAGTCATTTTTCTATCGTCCATATTTCCCGCTTACGTAACACTTCTCCAATACTTGAGCTCCCAACTAAACCCAAGTAAAACAACTGTAACGTGTCACCTCCCATTGTAGGGTTAGGGTGTTTCACGTGTTTTTAGTGAGGGTAAAGATTAGTCAGGAAAAACGGCATTAAAGAACTGAAAAGCAGCAATCGAAGCGTAGATAATCAATAACGACAGCTATACACCCCCACCTCTCATAACCATCTCTACTCTCTCACATCTCTCACCCCCATATGTATGCACACGCATCTTCATGTGAACCTTCTGTCAGCTACAACATCTGGATATCACCAACATGTTTCGGTCAATATCGCCATTGCCGTTCTGGTCCAAAGATGCGACCCAAGGTGAGTACAAAACGGAGGTGGACATGATATTGTCGGTTTTACAGCACCCACTTGCCACCCACAACAATGACATGTTCACACTATGACAACATTCACGCGTAAGGGGTATCCTGTGATATGAGGATGATCTGACGTTGTTTACGTCACCCAAACACCCTGTCTTTACCGCAATTACTAACACAGACCCCAAAATGAAGAAATACACGTCAGCCCTGGAAAAAGCGCTGGCTCTATGGGACTCTGTTGACGAATGGGCAGACTACATTTCCTTCATTGGCAAGCTGCAGAAGGCGCTCAAAAGCCACTCGAATCCGTCCTACCTGCCGCTCCAGAGCGAAATCGCCTCTAAACTAGCCTGGTGTCTGCTTCCTAATCTTCCCTCTGGAGTTCATCAGAAGACTCTTGAGGTGTACCGTCAGGTGTTTGAGATTCTGAGAGGCATTGGAGAGTACCACAAGAGTCTGGATGGGAAATCCGTGGACCCGGTGGCCCAGGGAATCCGAGTCTGGCTGCCTGGACTGCTACCTCTCATGGCATATGCATCTATCAACGTCAAACCTATCCTGATTGAGGTTCTTCAGGAAGATATCGTGGAAAAGCTCCCTCAAGCGACCCTGAAAACCACAATTAGACCGCTGCTGTTGTCTCTACTGCCTGGTATTGACGACGAGTCCAGTGAATCGTTTCAGGCTTGTTTCGATCTCATTCAGAAGATGAAAATGCGTCTCCATGATGAGCCCTACTTCTGGCAATGCTTCTTTCTCACCATTGTTTCTGCTCCCGATAAGAGACAGGGAGCACTGGTATATGCATACAAGGAGCTGCCTCAGTTCTCCAAGGTGGAGGGCATCAACGAGTCAGACAAGATCATCCACAGCTTATCGTATGAAGCACAGTCAGCTGTCACTCCAGAATGTGGTCTGTTGATCCGTGCTTTCTGCAGAGGTCTTGAAGACGATCAGCTGCTTGTCCAGCGAGGTTTTCTGGAACTGCTGGTCAAGAATCTGCCTCTGGATTCGCCTGTGATCACAGATCTGGCTTCTAAGAAAGATATTGCTCTTCTCATGACCAGTGCATGCGCTGCTGTGCTCAGAAAAGACATGTCTCTCAACCGAAGACTGTGGGCGTGGCTTCTGGGTCCCGACGATGTGTCCATGAAGGAGTATTTCACCTCTCACGGTCGAGACGCGCTCGTCCAGGGCATTTTGGCGCTCAATTCGCCCGTCAGAGCCTCCAAGATCTCTCTGTCGTTAATGGACCGATGGGAAATCGGATCCACAGTCATCCCTGAGATTCTCACGCCCATCATCCAGTCTGTCTACGACTGCGAAAAGAGACCTGACTATCAGGAGATTGTGCTGTCGGCATCTGCCTTTGTGGACTCCGTGGAAGCCATCAACATCTGGGCTGACATTCAAAAGATGCTCAAGACTGGTTCTCTGTCTTTGGCTCTGTTCACACTGCAGACCTTCAACCTGTCGGATGAAGAAATGATAGTCAAACATGCTCCTCTGGCATTACTGACTCATCTGCTCTCTGGACGGTTTTCGCAGTGGAAGGAGTGGAACGAGATTGCTACTCTGTTGATCGAACTCATTCCCGAACGTGCTTTCCTTCCCGTGGAGCACTCTACTCTGTCTGAGGACGATTTCGCAGTGTCTACTATCGAGTCCAAGATTGAAGAATACTACAACGGAGAGTGGGCTGATGGATACGGAGCTGCAGACATTTACCTGCTGCTTCTGCAGTCTTCTACCCGTTTGGCTGACGACTTCTTCCAAAAGGTCACTGCTGAAGGAAGCAACAACCCTGCCATCTTCTCCAAGCTGGCTCTCATCATTTCAGAGCTTCAGGCGAAACAGGTCTCCGGATTCAAGTCCGAGCAGCTCGAAAAGACTTTGCAGAAGGCTGGAGAAGAAGCCGTTGCCAAATTTGGCCCCTTTTCCACCTCTCCTCTACCGTCTCTGCCTCCCGTGGCTGTTCTGGGATGGACCAGACTGTATTCGTTGTTCCCCTCGAACCTGCTTGCCCTCGTCGGATACATTTTCACATCTCTGACGCCCAACTCGCAGTACTACAACGGTCCTTTCCACAATGCTGAGCTGGTCAAGGCTCTGTGGTCTCTTCAGGCCGCTCATGGCAGTGATGACAGAGAAGTGGAGGCTGCTCTGAGTATTCTCTTTTCAAAGCCGTGTGATGAAAAGTCGCAGGTGTTCTCGGCTATCTGGCAACACTCTCTTTCAGCTCCCAACTTTTCAAAGCTCCTGGCTCGTCCCTTGTTCCTCTACCTTGACTTGTTGCCTCTTCCTACTTCTCAGTTGGAGCTCTACGGCAGCAACGGCGGTAAGAACAAGTTCCTGGCCTCCGATGTGTCTTCCAACGAGCTGATCTCCCTCGCTTTCGCCTCTGAGAAGTCTCTGGCTGGTTCGTACTGGCTCAACACTGTGGCATCCAGTGGCTCCTGTGGAAAGCTGTTCTCTCTGCTTCTGGACCCTCTTTCGCAGTCTGCATTCTTCACTCGACCAGTTGTTGACGGCCAGCTTCAATTTGAGGAGTCTGACGACCTGGCTCTTTTCGCATACCACGTTTCAGCTCTGACCAAGGTCCTCTCTGCCAACAACTCTAGCATGGCCAAGTTCCATTTCAACAATGAGGAGGTCGAGGAGTTCTCTCTGAACAGCTACTACGAGGGCAAACCTACGTACGCTACATGGACTGCCAACCTCATGGCTCATTTCCTGCAGTTCCGTGCTGTGGACTCGTTGGCTTACAGTTCAGCTCTTTCTGCTGTTCTCAAGCTGTGTTCAATCCTGCTTGATTCGCCGCTGTTCCCTACCACCAAGGGCAACTGGGAGGTTCTGGTGCGAGTTCTCGTGACCAAACTGTCTGATCTGGTGAACCAGGACTCTGAACTCCAGGTCATTGTCCTTGCAGTTCTTGCCAAGGCTCTGCAGGCCTCTGATCTGTCAATGACTCTGTCCAAGAGCGAAAAGTTCATTGGAAACGGACCTGTGGATATCCCTCTGGTGTCTGAAACGTCAGATGTCAATATCCCCGGTGTGTTCATTGCCGTGGTGCTTCATGGACTGTCGTCTCGAAAGGGTGTCATTATCAGTTCGGGATGGATCCATTTCCTGGAATGTCTGCTGGGAATCTACTCCACTGACTTGTTCCAGATTAGCATTGCCATTGTCGAGAGACTGTGTGCTCTTGTTGATGGTACTCCTGTCGCCTCGCTGCAGACTCTCTCTACTGGTTCAAAGGAGGTCCTGGTTGAAGTTGATGACAAGGACGCTGAGAAGACTGAAGTCGACGATACTGTCAAGGATGTCACAGCTCCCCTTTCCGACTCTATCATCCCTTACCTTGCTGGTCTGGAGTACTGTCTGGAGACCTTGTATCTTGCCTACACCAAGGTCGAAGCTTCTCAGGAGGAGCTGAACCTGAACTCCACAGGATGGATGACTAACGTTGTCAACGGTGTTCTGTCTCTGGAGGAACCCACCAAGGGTACTGGCTACCGAATGATTGTTCTTCTGTGTTTCCAGAACGCTGTCAAGAGTTGCTTTAACCTGTGGCAGAAGGTGGATGGTCAGGAGGCTGAGGAGTACACTCTGGATAGTGTTGTGTACCTCGGCCAGCGACTCAAGTTCCGAGCTCGAAAGATTCTCGACAAGTTATTCTCTTTTGAGCGAGGAGAGGTGTTGCAGATGCTGATTGAGTTGTCTGAGGAGGACCTTCCTCACGTTCTCAAGGTGTTGCATGTTCTGGATGGCTCACGACCCAAGTTGTCTGTCAGCCAGCTTCTTCAGAGTCTGACTGACGACCAGAAGAAGTCCACAGCTTTCTTCCTGTTGGCATACGTCAAGTCTCTGTCCAATGACGCTGTTGAAGACATTTACTCTGACTATATGGGTTTTGCCAGAACCGTTATGCTCAATCCCGTGCAATACAAGGAGATCCTGTCTCCTACTGTTCAGACTCTGACTGTCATCGGTGTCAAGATCGATGGAAGTAACTTTGCCAACCGAAAGGTGAGCAAGGAGATTTCTGATGCTGTTGTCAAGCTGGTTGGACAGGTGAACGACGAAGAGACTCTCATGAAGGTGGTTCCTGTGCTTCGCACGATCCTCATTGATCAGGACAAGGTCAGTTCTGTGCTCCAGGGTATTGTCAACAATGTCGTTATCCCCAAGCGGTCTTTTGAGCTGCTTGGTGTCATCACCCAGATTCCAGGAACTGTCAAGGTATGGAAAAATGCCGTTCACGACTTTTTCGTCGAGGACAACTTTGTTTACGAGGCTCCCTGGCCTCAAATTCTGTCAAAGTGGTCTACTTGCACCAAGGAGGTGTCTGAACTCATCACCGGTTCTTCTGGAGTCTTCAACTGGGGTTCTCGAGGCAACAGTGTCCGACGTCTGTGTTACCTGTTGCTTTCTGGCACTGAAGACCAGTTTGTGCTGCACATGAAGGAGATCAAGGGTATTCTGGACGAAATTGAGCTTGAGTCTCTGTTCATTGCTCTGCGAGCTATCGTTATGCGATTCTCTGCTACCCATTTGGTCCCTATCTGGCCTCTGGTGGCTCACAATCTTCAGGTCATCTTTGAGGGTCTGTTGCAAGGCAAGGAGACCGATAACCGAATTGTGATGAGTGCATGCAAGCTGCTTGATCTTGTTCTTGTACTCAACCAGGAGGATTTCCAGCTGGATCAGTGGCTTTTCGTGACTGATTCCAGTGATGCCATCTACGGACATCCCTACGGTATTCTGGACCAGTTGGCTGAGTCTACGCCTGTCAGTGGAGACGATCTTCATCTGGAAGAGACTACCAAGCGACGTCCCTTGTTGTTTGGTCAGAAGATTGGTTCTCTGACGTCTTTGGCGCAGTTGAAGCCTTTCTTTGATCGTCTTTCGATCTACAACTACGAGAGTGTCTATGCTCTCAAGGAGACTGACCAGGAGGCCTGTGAGCAGGATTTGTTGGCGGATATTCAGGAGTAAGGGGAGGATGATATATACAAAACTAGATTAATGAATTATGATGTATTACAATGACTAATGTAAAATGCAATGCTGTGAGTTAGCTATGGTCCAGCTCAAATCTGTAGACACTCAACAACTCTCTTCCCTCCTTTCTCTCGATGATTCTCGTGACTGTCCATCCCAGTTCTCTCATCTTTGCAGCCACCTGTTCCGGCTTGTTACTTGCACAGAACAAAATGTATGCGATTCCGTTTTTCGACAGAATGGTCTTCAGTTCCAAAAGCACCTTCCAAGTGACCTGCATTCCGTCTTCACCTCCCAAAAGCGCCCAATCGACCCAGTCACCGTCAGCTTCCGGATACGGTTCCACTGGTTTATCGTCAGGCACGTAAGGCGGGTTGAAAACCAACAAATCAATGCTATGGGGTCTGATCATGGTGGTCCGCTCTCCTCTCAGAGCTTCGAGGTATTGCGTTCCGTCATTTTCCTTGGAAGTTGCCAGAACTTGTTTGCATGCAAAAGGGGAGATGTCTGTGGCCACAAACACGCCCTTGGGGATCACAGATTTGAGCATGAAGGTGGTAACGATACCTGATCCGGTTCCTATCTCTGTCACTATAGGACAGCTCAAATGGCTGTTGATGTAGCTCTGTTCCATTTCAAGGACATCCAGCAGCATGAACGAGTCCTCGCTGGGCTCATAGACCTCCTCATAGTTGGCTGACGACGTGGAAGGCGTGGGAAAGGACATTTATGGTGGTGTCTAAACTACAATATCTTTTTGGTGGAAGATGCATGCCAAAAGATATTCGCATGCAACTTAAACTCCAGTGACCTGCAACTCAACCTCAACCACTACAGAAACACACAACATGAAGATCAAGATCAAGGTGGGTAAAGGAGATGGAGGGAATGGGGTTTGGATTTGGGATTGAGGGATGGGAATGGAACCCATGTATGTCTCTTTTTCATCTCAAACACAACTACTTATGCTAACACAGACACTCATTGGAAAGGAGGTGAGTCCTGACCCATACGACAGAGATACCACAAAGCAACCATTGTCAGAGTGACAGATGAATCGACGTTGCTGGGACGACGAGATGGCGAAACTAACACAGATCGAGATGGACGTTGAGCCTGAAGATCAGGTGAGTATGAGAACTAAAGGGGTTGTGGCAAAGGTTAAGGAGATGTGCTACGCGTGTTCATCGTATTGACAATGTAACAGTGACATTGGCACAGTGACATTGGCAGTGTAATCTGTGGTTTGCCATCGGAACCACGTGACTAGCTACACTCAAGGGCTTGTTCCTTACATGCTCGTACTCGTTCCCGCTAACCCAGATCTCCGTTCTCAAGGAGAAGATTGAGGAGCTCGAGGGTATTCCTCCTGCCCAGCAGCGGCTCGTGTTCACCGGAAAGCAGCTCCAGGACGAGAAGACCATTGCCGAGAACAAGATCGAGGCCGGCGCTTCTCTGCATCTGGTTCTGGCCCTCCGAGGTGGCAACTAATGTATTGTAATTGACTATTAGAGGGAGTGAGGGGTTGGTTGTAGGAAATCTGAGGTGGTTGTAATCTCATACAATGAGGTGTAAAACTTGTAATAATAAGTCAGTATCACTTGGGTAGACCTTGGAAGGGTGTTTATGGATGGTATATCACTATTACAGTCGTATTTTCCGTATAAATGGATTATTTGAGAGTGTTATAAGGCGTTGATAATTGTTATTATTGCTTATCTCACTCTTTTTCCACCTCCTATTTTTATTTTATTTTTCTCTTAATTTTCCACATTTCCTCTTTAATCCACTTGATCTCTCACTATCAAAGCTTACACTCCTGCAAAGAAAACCTTGTTGAAAACATCGCCAAAGATTGACGACTGCACCTCTTTTTTTCAACACGAAACCCGGTATGGAAGGAAGGGTGAAAAACAAAGCGCCCGCCGCGCTCCAGATTTCGGCAGAGCAGATTCTGCTCGAGGCCTACGAGCGCAAAGAAACGCCTCTGCAGCAGACGGAGCAGATTGCCGATCTGGAGGAGCTGGCAGAGTACCAGGGACGCAAACGACAGGAGTATGAGGGAGCTCTGCGGCGAAATCGGCTGAACACGGGCCAGTGGATGCGATACGCGCAATGGGAGCTGGAACAGAGGGAGTTTGCTCGAGCCAGATCGGTTTTTGAGAGAGCTCTGGAGGTGAACTCGACTCATGTTCCGACCTGGATCAGATACATCCAGTGTGAGCTCAAGGAAAAGAATATCAACCACGCACGAAACCTGCTGGACAGAGCCGTCACGCTGCTGCCACGTGTCGACAAGCTGTGGTTCACATACGTGGCTACTGAGGAGACTCTGGGTAACATTGCCGGTTGCAGAGCTGTGTTTGAAAGATGGATGCATTGGAGACCTCCGGTGACTGCCTGGGCAGCCTACGTGAACATGGAGAAACGGTACCGGGAGTTTGACCGAGCACGAGGTATTCTAAGACGATATGTCACTGTTCACCCAGGTGCTCCAGCATGGAATAAGTGGGCCAAGTTTGAAATGGAGGCTGGAAATAGAGACACAGTTCGAGAAGTGTACGCTCTGGGAATCGACACACTGGTGGAAATGGCCCATGGAGGCGTGGACTTTCTGGACGAGAGTCTACTAGCAGGATGGGCGTCTTTTGAGACTCGTCATAGAGAATATGAACGAGCCAGAGCTCTGTACACCTATGGACTGGAAAAACTGCCGAAAAGCAAGTCTGCAAAGCTCTATGCTGACTACACGGCGTTTGAAAAGCAATATGGAGCCAAGGAGGGTATTGAGAATGTGGTTCTCACGAAACGAAGAGCCAAGTATGAGGATTTGTTGAAGGAAGATCCTGCAGACTACGATACGTGGTTTTCGTACATCACTCTGGGTCAGGAAAGCGGTCTGGAGGCTGACCAGATTCGTGAGATCTTTGAACGTGCTGTTTCCAACGTTCCTCCTCACTCCAAACGGCTCTGGAGACGGTACATCTTCCTGTGGATCAAGTACGCCATCTGGGAAGAGCTGGAGAATAAGGAGGTCGAAAAGGCCCGGGAAATCTACAAAACTTGCATATCTATCATTCCTCACAAGAAGTTCACCTTTGCCAAGGTCTGGCTCTTGTGGGCCAAGTTTGAGATTCGTCAAAAGAATCTTACCGAGGCTCGAAAGATTCTAGGACGAGGTCTGGGCATGTCTGGCGGTAAACCTGCTCTCTACAAGGGCTACATTGCGTTGGAAGCCAAACTGCGTGAGTTTGACCGGTGTCGAAAGCTCTACGACAAGTACGTGGAGAAGTTTGCCGAGTTTGCGGCTCCTTGGATGGAGTATGCTGAGCTGGAGCAGATGCTGGGTGACGAGGAGCGAGCACGAGCCATCTTTGAGCTTGCAGTGTCGCAACCCGAGATGGAGATGCCTGAACTTGTCTGGAAACGGTTTATCGAGTTTGAGGCCGAGGAGGAGAACTACGACAGAGCACGGGCTATTTACAGACAGCTGCTGGACCGAACCCACGGCCATATCAAGGTCTGGATCTCGTTTGCCCAGTTTGAGGTCACGGTGCCTGCTGAAGACCAGGAGCTGCAGTACAACGACGAGGGAGAGGCCGAGATTGAGGTCACCGAAGAGGCCAAGAAGCGAGCTCGAGGTATCTTTGGTGAGGCCTGGGACGCTCTCAAGGCTGCCAACAAGCGAGAAGAGCGGGTGGTGCTGTTTGAGTCCTGGAAGGAGTTTGAAGAGGAGCATGGAGATGACACTTCCAAGGCTGACCTCAACAAGAGAAAGCCCACTCCTGTCAAGAAGAAGAGAAAGCTGGAGGACGGCACTTTCGAGGAGTACATCGATTACGTGTTTCCCACAGACGAGGAGGACAAGTCGTTCTCGAAATTGTTGGAGAATGCTCGAAAGTGGAAGCTCCAGAACCAGAAGGAGTGAACCACGCCCCATGGGTATGTATTTATCTGTATTGTATAATAGAATCATTAACGAGATAGTGAGTATAGATACGAGACCACAGTAAGACTAATTACGAGCAAACAGTAATACAGTAGGATGTGATATACATTGATCTACGACTTTTTTATCAAGTTTATTTTAGGTTGAAAATTTGCAGTGAAAAAATACCGACAAATCTGAAAATTCAGACAATCACAAATCTACAGTCACATCTACAATACAACCATTCTGTTACGAGTCTAAGATCCAAATCCATTAGTATACATGTTAGTAGTTTTTTTATTTTGGGGGCCCGATCACTCCGGGAGGAGGAGGCGGGGGATGACGAATGGGCTGGTCTCCGTCCATTCCAGGCACTCCGGGAGGAGGAGGGGGAGGAGGGACGTTGGAGAGACCAGGAGGTCCAGAGGGCACAGACATGCCAGGCACACCCGTAGGAGCACCACCGTAACCACCAAAGCCCGAGTTGGACATTCCAGGAGGCCCGATGGGGCTCTGGTTGTTGTTGAACATGGACTGGTGGTGCACGGGGGGCTGCGAGTGGTGGTGGTGATGCTGCTGCTGCCGCGTGTCTCGGTTCCAGGGAGACTGCTGCATCGACTGCTGCACCGACACCTTGTCGTGCTTTTTGTAGTTGTCCCGTCGCAACCACGGCGGGGCTGCGGGCTGCGAGGGCGGTGTGGGTCTGTGCCAGGGAGGCAGCTCCGGAGACGAGTTGGACGAGTTGTTGAAGCCGTTGCCGCCGCCGCTGCTGTTGCGGGAGTGGTCGAACCGCTCAAAGTTGTTTCCGTTAGTGTTGTGCATGTTTTGCTGGTGGGGGTGGTCCCGCTGGTTGGGTCCGTTGAAGCCGCCGCCACGGTCAAACCGGTCAAAGGACCCTCCTCCTCGCTCGCCCATGGGCTTTCGCATGTTGATGGGCGCGGCGTTGGAGCCCGTGACTGCGGGAGGCAGCTTGGACACGTTGTTAGTGTTGGGGGCGATGGATTGCTGGCCCTGGCTGGAGGGCGCGTCGGCAATCACGCCTTCGCCCTGGAGCTCTCGCATCAGAGCGTCGTACTCTCTGTCGGCGTTCTCAGAAGTGCCTGCGTTGGCGCCCTTCTCCAGACAGTCTCGAGCGAAATGACCCTTGGAGCCACAAATGTGGCAAACAATCGACGACATGAAGTTGTTTCGTCGCTTGTTTCGGTCGTCCATCTCGTCGCCAGAAGACGACTGGGGCGCTCCTCCGTAGTTTTCGTCGTCTCGAAGAGTACCGTTAAGAGCGGCCAGTTCTCTCAGCTGCGACCGCTTGAGCTCGTTCTGGCCCTCGGGCACGCTGGAGGCGGTATCGATCACCTGCTGCACCAGCTGGACGGCTCGAGCAATCTTCTCCTCGTCCTCTGAGATAATCAAGCAGTGCAGATCGTCCTCGGCGGTGGACTGGAAGGGGATATCTGTCCGGCCCTTGCCCTGCTTGACACTGCCTCGTCCTCGGATACAAATCTTGGCGCCCGACTCCTGCTCCATCTTCTTCAGCGTCTTTCCTCGGGCTCCCAGCAGCTGGCCGATGAAGTTGATGTCCGGGTACTCGTTGACGGGGATGTACACCACCTCCTGCGTCTTGGCGGGCTTGTGGTAGTCCACGGGCGGCCGGTAGTTGGGAATCAGTCTCTGGGCCCGCTCGATGAGCCGGTGGCGCTCCTCCTCCAGCTGGCGTGTGTATCGGGCGTCTCGGGTGTTGGTCCGCTTGCCCATCGAGTCGTACTGCGGCGGTGGCGAAGGGGACCGCTCGTCCTCGGGCGGCACGATATCTCCCAGCCGCAGCTGCTGGCTGATCTCCTCAATGCGATAGTAGATGGCGTAGGCCTCGGCCTGCTCGGGGGTCAGATGGCCGGTCAGAGCGGTGGGCATCTGCAGCAGGTCTGCGACCTTGTTCTCGCCGTGGCTCCAGCGCTGTTTGCGTCGGCCAGGCTGCCGTTTGGTGCCGTCGTCGTGGCGAGTGGGAGGCACTACATAGGTATTGTCAGGGTGTGTCGGGGCTGCTGATCCCTGGTCTGCGGGGCCCTCGTCGAACCGCCTGCGCCGGGCCAGCGGCGTCGTGTTGGATCCCGACGACGACGTGTCTTTGCGATGTCGTTGTATCGAGCTGTACGTGCTGGACATGTGGTGGTGGGAAGGAAAATGTCTGGATTTGAAAGTGAGAGTGTTAAGTTGGGTGTGAGCTGTAGCAGATTTTTTAAGCTTTTAACTCTCTGAGGCATAAATCAGGGCACGTGAGAGGGTAACTACAAGCTGATGACTAAAAAGACGATTCAATAGAAAAAATGTTATACGGCGATACCTCTGGAAGACTATAGTGGACTAGAATGTTCCACAAATACAAGGTAACATTTGCATAGCTGATACTTCGCCCCTTTCCCCTGTACTTCCCACCACCGTGCCCCAATATTCGCCACCGTATTTCCCCTTTACCCCATTTCCCCATCCCCATTTCCACTTCCCCATCTCAAAAGAATTTTCTTGCAATCTTCTTCACTCATCTCTTTGCTCGTCTTGTCTCAACGGTTATGCAAGCGATGCGTCATAGGGCTCCAAATAGAGGCTGTTCCGCAACTGAGAGTCCGATCCGGTCTTTGAGCGTCATGTGACGTCAGCGGGGTTAATTACGAGGATTTTATTGGAGGGGGTTGCTATAGCACTGAAAGATGAAGTATAGCCGCAAGTGTCTGACAAATAGTGCTGAATGATTCGTCAGAAGCGGATTTTTTCAGCTGACTAAGTTCCCAGATATACTGAGTCCAGTCTGAGATCTACGCATAAGATGAGACATTGTCTTTGAACTTTGGGAGAAACGTAAGGTTGCCATAGAAAGGAAAAATTGATTTGGGAAGTGAAAAGATTGTTAGGAGTTGTGTTAGTCAGCTGATTATGTAATCATCCGAATGAAGAGAAAACGACTTGTAAAAAGATGATATAGCCAGTTGGCATGTTCATAAGATGCTGTGTCTATTTTCATAGTCTTTATTTCTCCTCTTATTTCTCACCCTCCCTCGCTTACTAATCACTCCCAAGGTTAGGGTTGCATCCTGTGGGCCAATCACGAGAAACCAATAAGACCAAATCTACCCTCCATACACAACACTACACAACATGACTGCTGCTGGAATTAGTTTGACTGGAGGCCGAAACCGATGTTTTGCGGGTGAGTACGACAATTACGTCGGGCGTTTTGTGTCCCAGGGCTTTTTGCGGCTTTCCACGGCCTTTATAGCCGTCATTATGGTGCAATGAGATATGCTGAAAAGACATGTTGAGAGGAGACAAGTTGATCTGGAAGCTGTTACTACATCGTGTAACATCAGATTGACGTCATTCGTTTTGTTTCCGGAGCTCTGACTCGTCAGATTTATGTTCTACTATGTTTGACACCTTTGATACCCGATCTATGATGAGAAAGACGTCCTGATCACAGCTTTTCTTCCCTGCTAACACAGAATGGCAGTCGTTCATGCACTGCACGGCCAAGACTGATGCCAAAACCCGGGCTCAGTGTCTCCCCAACTTTGAGGACTACATGGAGTGTTTGCATCATACCAAGGAGAAGGCTCGTCTGCGAGAGATTGAGTCTGTTCTCAAGCTCAAGGAGGAGGGTCTCGAGGCTCCCCCCGTCAAGGTCATTCCCGTCAAGGCCATTGGTCTGGTCAAGGAGTAGGTACGAACAATAGGTACGAAGGATTGATATGATATGAAGATTGTAGGTGGAAGAAGGGTAGACAGTAGACAAGGTAGACAGTGTACAGGTAATGAGCCTTGTACTTGTAGCTGGAGGAAGAAGAACTATTTGAGAAAAATGCTTTGAAGCACCATCATTGCACTCGTATCTCAGCTCCTTACCATCACTATGCTTACTGGATGCAAGGACATTCCGAGGCAGGTTTCAGATTCAAGTCGGCCCACAAGTCACCCCAGAATTTCTTCTTCGGAGTGAGAAACGGTTGTAGCGAGCAGTACGAGTGGTCGGCTTGGTTCTTCTTCAAGTGTTTGCGTCTGACTTCTACCATTTCTTGTACAAGTACTTACACTAGTACAAGGTATCTCTTCCTTGTAGACCAACCTACATTACCAAGGCTCGGTTTTACGCGTATGGCTGTTGTCCATGTTACATTGTTACATATTACAGAAAGTAACCCAACCGTCCTTCCTGTATAGATAGAGCCATCTGCTCCCATTTCACCCTCTTAAATCCCTCACTCTCTCCACCATTTATATTTGCTCATTATCACTGGTCTTGCCTTAAACACAGCCCCTGAAAACATACCAAGGCTCTCTTAACAGGCCTCCACGGATTAACCTTACAAATACATAAAGCTACTTACAGCCCACAGGTAGACTCCCAACCTAGACGCTGCTTGTAGTAAGACCATCTACACGTTCATCCGTTGGTCCACCCCCCACACACACTCGCCCTGTGGCCCTGCGCTTTTCCAACATGCTCGAAAAACGCCACGGCGACCACCACAACGCCAACATCAAGTACGGCACCTTTCTGCTGGTTCTCTCGCTGCTGGTAGTCTCCTATATCGCCGTTCGGAACCTAACCCAGCCCGAGGTTCGGGCACGCACCAAACGCGATCTCAGGCTTCCGCTGTGGGCCTCGGTGCTGCTATGGACAGCGGTCGTTTTGGGGCTGGGAGTCGTGCACGTGGAGGAGCTGAATGAGGCTGCTAAACGCTTTGGACGGCTCTGCTACGCCCTGCTTCCTCTGATTGTCTTTCTGGCAATTAGACCCTCCCCTCTGCCCCGTACTTTCTACCTGAAACTGCTGCCGCTGCACAAATGGCTCGGCAGACTGGCTACGCTTGTGGGCGTCATTCACGGAGTGCTCTATACCGCCCACTTCATCAAGAAAGACGAGTTCTACAAGGTGTTCAAATGGGACAACTTTCTGGGAGTCGTCATCCTGGTCGTGTTCCTGGCCATGGTGATTACCTCCCTGCCGTGGTTCAGAAAGCGAATGTACTCGCTCTTCTACACCATCCACTACCTGTCCGCGTGGTTCGTGGCTATCGCTACCATCTTCCACGCTAGACCTGGTGTCGGCTGGCTCTTCTTCTGGGTCGCCCTGTTCATGGGCTCCTCGCTGCTCTACAGACTCTTTGCCTCTAGCTCTGTCCAGATCGAGTCGACAGAAGCTATGGGACCTGATCTGCATCGTGTCACCTTCCCTCGAAGCATTCTGCCCGAGTTCTTTGTCCCCGCTTCTCATATCCGAGTTTCTCGGTCCCTGAGAAACCCTCTCACCTGGGTCTCCTCTACTCATCCTTACACCGTATCTTCTCTGCCCTCAGATGACCACGTGGAGCTCATTGTTCGACCCACAAAGTTCTCTCTGGCTCACGCTGCTGCAGGCACCCAGTTCTCCGTCTACGGGCCGTTTGAGTCGCTTCCCGACGACTTTTTCTCGACAGCCAACCGAGTGCTGGTGTTTGCAGGTGGAGCAGGTATTTCCTTTGCTCTTCCCGTGGTCCAGACGCTCGCAAAGGCCGGCATTTCGCATAAACTGGTCTGGGTGCTGCGAAGCAAGGCTGGCGTCAGCGAAATCGAGTCGCGTTTGGCCGAAACGCCCACCGACATCTACATCACCGGCCAGGACCCCTTCCAGGGAGAAGGAGTGGTGTACGCCAAGGACGCGGAGGGCACTGCTGGTCTTCTGTCTGAGGAGATGGAGATGGAGGAGATTGGTCAAGAGGACGAGGACCGAGAGCGAGACGAGCTCGACGATCTGCTGTCTGAAGACGAGGGAAGCAGTAGTCAAGACAGCACCAAGGGCTCTCACAAGAACAAGGGCAAGGATCAGGATAATGGAAAGCGAGAGGCTGCTCATAGCATTACATATCACGATGGCCGACCTCAGCCCGCAGACACCGCCAGTGCCTACTTCCTCAACCGAAGTGCCCCCGAAGGAAAATGGGTGCTTGCCTGTGGTCCCAACGGTCTGGTCAAGACTGCCGAGCAGGCTGCCAAGAAGACTGGAGTGCGGTTCTGCAACGAGACCTACTCCATGTAAGATTGGACATGGCATGCAAAAATATTTATATCTGATAGAATAAGAGCACACGGTTATGTTATATTTAGTATAGTTAATACGATGCAGGGATTGTAGAAGGTGTGGTTTCAGTATGAACTGTACAAGTATGTACCGGTAGCTACATCTTACAGCAGAACAATACCATCAATTTGAAAGACAGTTACAGTACATTGGTAATAAATATAATATAACAAATAAATAGGTCTATCGCGACCAGTGGGGTATTTCACCCCTGTTTGCGTGTTAGTGGTTCGTTGTGTTATGCCAGAGTCATTTCTCGCAGCTTGCCCGACAACATGTCCTCGTAGCTGTACTCGTAGGTCTGAACAATCTCCAGAGGCCACTGCAGATAGTCGTGGAACTCTACAGGAATATGGTCCATGATGTTGTAGACGTCCTCAGACGACCGGTCGGTCCACCAGAAGAGCACGTGCCACATGTGGGTGTAGGCCGCGTAGTAGCAGATGACCATGAGGGCGTAGGGGTTGGCGGTGTTCTTGAGCTCGGAGAACTCGGGCTGCCAGTAGGTGCACCAGGCCGAAAAGTGGGCGACACTTTGGGTGGCAATGTCCATGTTCAGCAGCTGGATGAGCGAGTTGATCTCCTTGGTGAGAACGCCCTTGATGCGCCGCTTCTCGATGGGCGAGTAGTCCATGTTGAGTTCCACCAACTCGACAATCTCCCACAGCGCCTCCTCCTTGGGCAGTCGCACGGCGTCTTCCGAGGGAGCCTGGAAGGGCGGGTGGCTCTGCGGCTCCTGGCCGGTGATTATGGTGGTGATGAGACGCAGGTTGCGCACTATGGTGAACAGGTCCGAGCCGCCGTCAAAGTTGGCCAGGGGAATGAGGGGGCCCAGCGACATGGCGACAATGTAGATGAAGACGGAGGTGACCAGCACCGTCTCGCAGTTGCTGGGGTCCGTTTCCATGAGCTCCTGCCGGTGGGCTCGCAGCACCTCGGTGAACTCAATGAGAATCCGCTCGGTGATTTTGTCCTCCAGAGGCACGTAGCCCGCCACTTCCTTCATGTCTGGACGACCCTGGATGTTGGGGTGCTCGGTGCCGTCGAAGAGGAGATAGGTGGCCTGCTGACGGTTCTTTCCCAGATGCATGGTGGCAAAGGTCATGGCCGCTCGCTTGAGAGCAGGGCTGCTGTTGGACAGAAGCGGCACGTTGCCCATCCATATCGCGTCCTTGGCTCCGGAGGCCGCACACAGAATCGGGCTGCTTTCATGGAAGTAGAAGCGCAGCAGCTCCAATTCGGTCATGTTGAGCCCCAGGACCTTGGCCATGGACGTCGGCCGCAGCTTGTGTCTGTGCGTGGGTGCTCCTACGGCTCCCTCGTCGTCTTCGTCATCGGTATCAAACTCCACCCACTTTCTACGACGGTATCGGCGGGTAACAATGGGTAATTCTTCGTCGTCAGACGAGTCGTCCGAGCCGGTGGAACCGTTATAGTCGTTCAGTGGTCGCGAGTAGTGCGCCACGTAGTCAGATTCCTTCTGCTTGGGCTCCACAGCAAACAGACCGTACAGCTTGGTGGTCAGGGACCTGTCTGGAATGATTTCGTGAGCAGAGCCACTAGAAGAAGGCCGAGCTTCTTCAGCAGTCAACGTCGAGTCGTCGAGCTCAGATTCGCCGTCGAAAGGAGTCGGCATTCGCTGTTCGTACTGCGCCAGGTCGTCGTCGCTCATGGTGAGGGTCGTTACAGAGGTTGAGTTTCTCTTTTTTCTCTGTCCCCTTGTAGCGTTAGGTGCACTTGAAGATCGTGTTCAAACGTTGTTTTCTTTTGTTTCGCGGCTGTGGCGACTCTTTGTAACGAACGATAGGCAGAGCTACAAGGAAGGACGCTGAGCAAGGCTGCGCAAGGGTCTCTTGATGACAGAAGCTGAGAAATGTTGAAGTAGGGTTCTTTCCGATCTGTCTGAACCTGCCTCTCGCGTGTCTATGGCTGTCAAAAACGTCAAACGGTATTGTGGGTACTGCACGGTATCTATTGTACGTTGCAGGTTTATATTGAATTAGCGTACATCACCAGATGGGGGTACAGCCAACATTTGTTTCACGCTGGCTCTAGAGCACCACGTCGACGTTTTAGGCTGCGGAAGAGCTCGTGCTGGCACCCTGGACGCTCTCCTGATCCAAAGAATCGCAAAACACACCCCACCGAGGCTCCACGAGAATAATTTCGGACCGATCGGTGTCTAGAGAATTCCGGCCTACCACCTTTAGCTCCAACCTTGTTGCTATAGGCCCTTTGATGAAGCACTGGAGCAGCATGGTTATGAAAAGAGCGCAGATTGGGGGCAAGCTAACTGTCTTCCCGGCGTACACTTAGTCCTAAGCAGGGGCCACGGCTGATTGCGGTCCACGCTATATTGATATTTCTTAATAGCATGCTTAATATTTGCATTGCTTTGATGACTGAAGGCTGTCACGTCATGACGATGATACTCGTTTAGAAAGACAAAGAGGTGGGAGAGTCAGAACACTAGCGAGAGGATGCAGCAAGTCGCATTTCATCAAACAAGGCTCTTGGCTAGGTGCGGGGTGTTTTCCACCGTTTGATTGTTACAGCTGCGTTTTTCTGTCTCTCACCAGACACTCAAATTCTGTCAAGAGCTACACGCAGAATGAAGCAACCTCCTGGAACAGCAACTCTGGGGGCTGCCTGGTTATTGCAAGAGGAAGGTAAACTCCCGGGAGTCAAAAAAAGCCAGGCTCAAGCGAGAAATTAGGTTTCCGGGAAAGACACCTAGATTGTTTAGGAAGGGAGAAATAGCCCAGACGTATTATTGGAATTGGCTGGAAGTTCGGCTCAAGCTCGGAAATGGTCTGCTTGTCTGATTTCGTGACTCAGCCCAGGGTGGTGCCACCAAAAGTTGCCCTTTTTCAGACAAGTCAAAGTGCAGTGGAGACGAATGCAGCACCTCTTAGACTCTGGAGTTTGTTGACCTCTAACATTCGCTTGTGAAACCGTTTGAAGAAACGACGTTGGTTGTAGTGGGCTATCTGTATCAGCCCACGGGCGCTACTTCCACGCCCTAGTTCCGCACTACGACGCTGGACGGAGGAATATTATTTCGAAAATTGCCCGCCTCACTCTCGAATACGTCCTCCACAGACTAAAAAACTAGTTTGGCTCTGTCTCACCTGGCTCTTCTTCGGGTCACGGCACTTTTCAGTTTGAAGGATGAAGGTGCAACGTTGTTTTCATCTCGCCTAGCATCTGACAAGGCGCTACCATCTCATCGCAAACTTGTATTGAAGGGGGACACATCTGCCGAGTCTTATGAGACACGGCTGAAGCTATCATAGCAGCTATAATGGCTTGTCTTGCGTTCTTAGCCACCGTATCTCTCTTGGGTAGTGGCTTTTGTTTGGGAACTTATGCACCCTCCACTATATCCACCACATGCTGATGTAACGTCGTCCTACTGCTGACAGCCTGCTGAAAGCCGCTTGAGACGGGCTGACAAAGAGCTCGCGCAGATTACCCCTTGACGTGAGGGTGCAAAGGTTGGCGCTAAAACCGGTCTAGTTTCCACTAGAGATGCATTAGTGCGCTTCTAAAATCAGCCTGTACGGCCAAACGGTATAGTGTCATCTCTATGATAGCTGTCTTCCACTGGACTTGCAATGTACCCAGACGCACTCCTCCAACTGTAAGCGTGGAGATTAACGACTCTAGGCCAAAAATACTTTCCAAGGTAACTCTTGGTTGTGTCACTGTCCTCCGTTGACGTCTTAGTCAGCGTATAGAACTGCCCAGGGAAGGTCGTATTGCTGACCCCTCACGGATGGAACAGCTACATCGAAGAACGACTTTGGGAAACCACATGCTTCCATACGCCCCTGAGTGGAGCAGGGTGCAGCAGGTGGCCTGTACGAGAACACGCGATACTACGCTAGGGTCAAGTCCGTGGAGTAGGTCCACGACAATATGGGGTGTTTAATAAGCCCTTGGCGTAAGACTATACGGGCTCTATAATAATTGGAGACTTGAAAATTAGTACGTGTTAGTCATCAAAAGCGGCTTAGTCAGTTCGAAGACCTCGATGAGATTGATCACATAAGCAACTGTCTCAGAACGTCGGCTACGTTGGGTGAGATAATGAGAGGCAAGTGGAGTTCGAAAAGATGAAGTTAAGGGTCAAACGTGTTGCTCTCGACAAGCAGCAACTCCACGCCAACTGGTATTCTTCTGATGCAGACCATCTCCTCACCCTCAGCTGATATCGTCGGCCAAGCCCTGAGAACACCTCTACAGCAATAACAGGAAGGATTGAGAGGTTTCCCGTCAGGGGTGGGCCCTGCGTGACCAGGTACCGGCTGTAGGACCTTCCTGGTGAACTCCAGACGGTGATTCAGGGCGTGTAGATGTGAAATATTCGCGAGTATTTAACTGAGAGATGAATCCAGGGTATAGAGACATCAAGGACATCGACATCCATACAACAAGACCCCAATCACTCTACAAAAATGAAGTTCAGCACCGTTCTCCTCTCTCTTGCTGCTGTCGCAGTCGCCTCTGTCGCTGAGCCTGTCGCTGAGCCTGTCGCTCCTGTCGCCGAGCCCGTCATCACTGGCGAGGCTCCTGCTGATATCCACAAGCTCAAGGAGATGATCCACGACAAGAAGTGCGCCAAGGTGGCCCACAAGTGCCCTCCTCCTCCTCCCAAGTGCGTCACTGTGACCAAGACCGTCAACAAGACCGTCACCAAGACTGCGCAGGCCAAGAACCAGTGCCAGACTCCCCAGCAGAAGTGCGGCAAGCAGGGTTGCTAATCTGGCAAAGGTGACCTCGATTTCACATTCCGATCGCCCAGTTTTTTTATAATATACCTCTCAATACATATGATTCCTAATTAACATGTCCAAGGTGGTTTGATATCAGCCGACCAGGGTTCAGACGCACGTTTCAAAGATGCAAATCTGAAGCTGAAAACGTGACAGAGAGACGAGGACTTCGAAATACTCGTTGTTAGTGTCGGTGGAACCCCCTGTCACCGTCTATATCGCGCAGATGCTACAATCTCACCCTCCTCCTTGCTCAACTCTAGCCTCCGATGGTATGCAACAATCGCCGTCTTAGTAAGAATAGCCGTAAGCGGTATGAAGTCTGCAGTGTCTCGTTTGTTGTGATGCTTAAATAGCACATTGCACATGTAAACGAACACATATAAACATGTAGAGGGGAATTTATTGCTTCCCAATTCACCACTATTAATAAATGGGCAGTTATTACTTCTGTGCGAGTGGAATGTCACGTTCGTGAATGCGAAAGAAACGGGAAAAGTCCACGGACATTGCTGCATTTGCTGCAGCCTGGTTAATATGTCATTTACTCCTTTTTCCACGGCTCGATGCCATACCACTATACCATTCAAGCTGATTGATAATTCCTCCACAAATTGCTTCTTTGCAGCTTTCGATGGGTGGGCCTGTTTCGATACAGCACGCGAAAAAGAGACGAGGGTAAGGTTACGTTCAGATGAACCCAGAAGTCCGTAAGGCTCACCAACGGAGCTACTGCGTGGCGATGAATGCACATCCCGATGACCCCTGGCTAGACAAGTGGCTAGTTTGACAGGTTCTCGGGGAATTGGCTACCGACTAATGTGTCAAAAGTACTCGTACCCTAGAGCGTAGGGAGACGTACGGGCTGTCTCACAGCACGCGTGTCCCACGCTGTGCGGCTTTCTAGAATTTCTATTTGCGTCTCTCCCTCCCCTCCCATAACGAAGGAGCCAAAGAATGTATTGGAAGTGGCTCAAGGTTCAAAATAAAACGACAAACGAGTGGCTAACGGAGAGCCTTGTTTCGTTCTCTACGCACGGGGCGGGCTGAGAAATGATAGCACGAGGCGCTATGACATTAGGCTGTAGGCTTTTCCAGGGGTAGGAGCTCTGGTTGTTGATTGTTGACATTTGCGCCGACCACATGCCCGTCTCGATTGCTTTAATGCCTCATTGCGTCGCCAAGAGCTATATCGGAGCACATGAATGACCCCATCGAGACATCCGGTGCTTACTTCATGCGGATGAGAAGAAAACGTGTTGGGCCGTTGTTCGTGGCTGACAAGGTTCATGATCTCGACCGAAGTGGGGGTCCGAGAGAGTCAGCAGAGGTGTCGAGAGTTTGCAGGTCTCAGATTCCTGGCTCGCATCTGGCAATTCAAAATAGATCAGTGTTACACTCCACTTCTCCAACTTTTGTCGCTCACTCTTTGCGATCATAAAACTTCCTCTATAGGGGCCAACTGCATTCCCAAGCCCATCCTTGGCCTCGCTAGTCACTTGGCATGCATAAGCGAGATGGACTTGATGTGTCAACAGTGTCTGGGTAGTGTCGAAATGAAGAGATTTACAACACAATTAACGGCTATTGACCGAACCCCCGATTTCTACCCCAACCGACCCCCCTGACCGTCCGAAACGGAACCCCCCCGTCCGACAAGCTCAAAGTTATACATTGCTGATCAGCCCTTTGGAATGCAGGACCTTGTGTTTAGTTCGAACGTTGTCACGACACGAAAGAAAGAAGGATACATGCAGCGGATGCAGGGTTTCGTTGCTGGCCTGCGGGGGTGGTCTGGGCGCTCTCGAGGACTATAAAGATGGGTGAGCTCGCCGTCTCATCTTGGTTCTTTATCCATCGATCAACACACTCGTTTACACATCTACAATGAAGTTCTCCGCTGTCCTCCTCGCCTCTGCTTGCGCCCTTGTCTCTGCCAAGAAGTTCACTCTTGTCGCCATCCGATCTGGCTCCGACATCCAGAACTCCCCCGTTGTCTCCGACGGTAAGAAGCTCATTGTCGGCTCCGGCGGTATCCCCACCACCTACGAGGTCAAGGATGGTGTTCTCTACGCCAACGACAAGCCCGTCCAGTTCCCCGGTGCTTCCATCCAGGAGACCGCTGGCACCTCCGGTGTCTCCATCTCCGACAAGGACTACCTGACCGTCCCCAACTTTGACTGGACCGCCTGCGCCGCTCAGGGCCGAGCCTACAAGTACACTGTTGAGTCCTCCGAGGAGTGCAAGCAGGGTGCTACCCCCTTCGCTGCCCGAGTCATGTACGAGGATGGTGAGGAGACCGCCGCTGCTGCCGGCAACGGTACCGTCGTCACCAAGACCGGTGTCGTCACCGCCCAGTCCACCGCTCTGGTCACCATCACCTCTTGCGAGGACGACAAGTGCCACAAGGCCACCGCTGCCCCCACCCCCGCCAACAACGGTGCCGTTGTGTCCCAGATCGGCGATGGCCAGATCCAGGCTCCTCCCTCTTCTGCCCCCGTTGCCCAGGCTAACGGTGCCGCTGCTCTCGGTGTCTCTGCCGCCGCTGCCGGTGTTGTTGCCGCTGCCATGCTCTTCTAAGCTTGGTATGATGTATACTTATGATATCCTAATAACTTATAAAATGGTTTACTAAAAGAAGTGCTTGTAGAAGGACGGTAGTGTGTACGGTTAGCAAGAGTAGTAGCTCAATCGAGACGGTTTGTACTTGTAGAATGCGCTTTGAACAGCTCAATTGAGTAATTCTATTGAGCAGATTGCGCCGCTTAGTTGAATTCTTCACGCAATTGGTCTAGACCATAGATTTCCCCTATTAACTCAGGTCTATCAAAACATTAGGACGTGTCTCATACAATTGTATACACCCATTGAACCAACTGCCACCAGTAGACGCGTAGAACGCGACCGCTACACCACTCTACCACCCTCCATCTCAATAATTATACTAATACATTAATATTACATATCCTCTCGCGGTGGTCTACTCCTTGGACTTTCGCTTCTTGTCCTTCTTGTCCTTCTTGGTCTTCTTGGGGGGTTCGGGCTCCTCCTCCTCCTCCTCTTCCTCCTCCTCTTCTTCCTCGTCTTCTTCCTCCTCGTCCTCGTCCTCCTCGACAGCGGCCTCCTCATCGGCCTCCTCCTCAGCCTCCTCCTCAGCCTCAACCTCCTCGGCCAGGGCTGCGGCAGCCACGTTGGCAGCCTTACTCTCAATGTACTTGTTCTTTCGGGTCTGGTAGTCGATCAGCTTCTTCTGGTACTCAATCTGGTAGGGCTCCTTCTCGGCGTCAGACAGCCGTCCCCACAGCTCGGCCACCTCGTTGGCCATCTCCGAGTTCTGCAGAGGGGGCTCTCCTCGAGCGAGTCGCTCCTGTCGAATCTCGGCTCGCTTCTTGGTGGAAAAGGCCAGGAAGACGGTCATGGGCTTCTTGGGCATGTTGGGGTCGACCACCCGCTTCTTCTTAATTCGACCAGTAGGGGTGAACTCGACCTCGTCTCGGAACCGCTTGCCGTTGGACAGCTCCTCGCTCAGGCTGATGTCGACATTGTCGGGGCTCCACTTGTCGACAAAGGCCTTGGTTTCCTTGTTGTCGAGGCCCCGGGTGTGGGCGACGCACTCGACCAGTCGCTGCCAGCTTTCGGTGGCCACCAGAGCAGCGACCTTTGCGCTCTCGGTGAGCTCCGAGGTGAGAAATTGCACGGTGGCGGCGTTGTCGTGCAGGGTTCTTGTGTTAGTGATGTCGCTGGGCGTGTAGTAGATTTTTGATTTAGCCATGGTGTGTGTGGAGAAGTAGCGAAGTGACGCGTAGGTGGAAGAGTTGGGTCAACAACAACAGGGGGGATACAGTTTGACTAGTTGACGGCCTAAAGAATGCTGAAGAATGTGAAGCAAAGTTAGTTGGGTGCGTGCTCAAACTAAAGTTTCCGACTGCGAGGGGGGACTATACGAAGGAAGGTGGTGTGATGGAGGGCAAGAGTGGTATCGGGGGTGATTGGAACTTGTACTGTGGAAGGGTCACAGTGTGCGTTTATAAAACTACTCGTTTCTTCTCAACCACCACCGCCCTCGCGTCCAATGCATATTCATCACTTCACGCGTCTCCCAATAGGGCCATACAAGCGACCATACGAAGAGTTTTACTGTTTTATCAGAGGGTGAAGGTGGCTGGGGATTGGGGTTGTGCTCTGACGATTGAGGACGTTAGCTACGAGTAAGAGAATCCGTACTCGTATCTGTGCAAAGCCGGTCACTCCCACTACACTCACATGTCAAGCGTACAGCTCCACCACGGACGTGTACCGGTCGTGTTTCGACTCTCTCAACCAACCCCTATAACTAACGGACCCTGGTTAGTGGCTGTAGACAGGCGGAGGGGGTGGTTTGTTTTGGCAGATTAGAGTTGCGTCAACAATCTTCAACTAACGGAACCGGCATGACATGCGTCAGCCAGCCAATGGGAGTCCGTCTCTTCCTCTCTTTGCAACCCCAAATCAAAACAAAACAGGTTAACAAGCCCGGGAAACGAACCCGGTGAAGGGGTGGCCAATAAGTAATTAGAGGGGGGAGGGGAGGTGGTGGAATATCAGTCTGTGAAGCAAAAAGATATGGGTATTGCTGTTGGTAGTAAGAGTGGCTCAGTTGATAGCACCAACATTTATCTACTTTATCCACCTACACCCTCCCTATCTTCTATCTCACCCCCATTTCCATTTCTCTTCACTCCACTCACCCCTTCCTCTGTCTCATTCGTTCGGCACTTGTCCCAACAGATTTGGTTGTATGAAGCGAGCTCAATACGATAGGTGGGAGGAGTTATCGACGATTACAACTAAGGACAAAGTGTGTAATCACGACGTACAGTAACATTCAAGTATTCGTAGCTGTCTGACCTCCTAGATTTTGACCGCTCACTTCTCTCGAATTCGACTTTCCTCTCTCACTCCTCCCATGAGCTGATAAGAGATTGGCTGACCGATTGGGCTGACTGATTGGGCTGACTCACATGAATGTGCATAATCGACACCCTCTGGCTCTATTACAGTTGGCCTGATAGGGGAGGTCTAAACGGAGTGAATGGTGAACTACGACGCTACGGATAGATGATAGCGTGGCGTTGAGTGGAGGGCGTGCAAGTGCGAGCGTACTCGTACTCTCACCGTACCCGTATTCGGTGACTCTTAATCGCTCAAATCTGGCTATTCACCGTATTATCTCTCCACTTCTGTCACTTCCTGTCACTCTAATCACCTCATCCCCTCTGCTAAGAATAGACAAGGCCACGAGACATGACGAGAAAGCGGGATATTATCGTCCACTTTTAATCGTTTATTCACCCTAATCTCTTCACTTGAGGGCTGGCTGGTGTGACCGACTCATTAGGAACGATCTCGGCACTCTGGAAACACCCTCGGTTGCTCATTCCAGACGATCACCGCTGCTCCAATAATACCCCCATGTGGCCTTTGGACCGAGTTCTAGGCTGCTCACCACCAACCCCTCAAACCATATGCGTTAGGTTGAGGGCTACGTCACATGTTGCCCCGATCATTTCAGCCTCCAGCCAGCCATTTAAGCCTCGATTTAGAGGTGGTATGGGGTGAAAAATATGTCCTCAGAATGAGAAAGAGAAGGAGATTACGAATATCAACAGAAAGGGACTGGTTTGCCTCTCAGTATCATTCTACTGCCTCCTCTCTCCTTACAGCTGCCGCCTTCAATGCCCACTTGTCAATGCACAACGTGATATGAGTCCCAAATTTAATCGCCGATAAGCCTTCAGTTGCGCCAGTTTCCCCACAGCCTCGCGCATGACTTGCTGGCCTGGAAAGATATATAAGGGCGTCTTTTTCCTCCCTTCCTCTCTTCTTCTTTCTCCAGAGGCGCTTCATCATCCCGATGAGGCATCACTTCTCCCTCCAGCACCCGCTGGTTGTGATTCATCGGAACACCTCATGTGGACATCGCCAGCATTCGGATCCTCAGAAATCATTTACAAACGGAATCGACGGATATTACGGAAAAGAAACATCAGTTCAATCATACCCCACAGCCCCATGAAATACTACGGAAACAAACGGTAAAGAGCTGCCCCGCAGCCGCTAGTGCAGAAGATATCTTATTGACTATACAGCAAAGAGCCATAAAAGCCTGCCGGCCTCGTGAGCCGACAGCGCCAAAGCGCCACCGAACGACCCGACCGACCGCCCGCCTCGAGCCCGTGTCTCGACGCACCTTCGAAGTAAGACGCAGCCCGTGCCTCGTCTTTAGAGCCCGTGTCTCGCAATAATTCCAGTATGAGCCCGTGATCTCATATCGAGCCCGTGTTCTCGACTTTGTGTTCCTGTGGTGAGCCCGTGTTCTCACATTCGAGCTCGTGTTCTCGACTCTTTCCTAATGAGCCCGTGATCTCATGCCCGCGAGCCCGTGTTCTCGCATCGTCCCCGAATAGTGAGCCCGTGTTCTCACCCCGAGCCCGTGTTCTCGGATCAGTCCGCATGATGAGCTCGTGTTCTCATCGCGAGCTCGTGTTCTCGCCTATATGATTTGTTCCAGTATGAGCCCGTGTTCTCATATCAAGCCCGTGTTCTTGACTTTGACGAGCTCGTGTCTCGTCTCGAGCCCGTGTTCTCGAAAGTTGGATTTGGATATTTGGACCGGACGGAAAGTTGATGGGATAAGTTGGATACGCGAAGTGCAACCTGATCCGACCGGATCATGGTGAAGATGGATTTAGCAACCGAGGCCGCCGAAAGAGCCAGAGCAAAAGTCAGTGCCGAGGACCCTTAGAGCAAGACCCGTGGAAGTTTCACAGTGGGAGATAAGAGCCGTTGCCTGTCGGATTACATAGTATTTTGGAGGACGTAGGCTGGAACGCCGAACCTCCGGGGCTAATACGATTGGACTATTCAGTCCCATCCCCATAAACATCGAATCGTAGAGTGATTGTAGAACTGTACAGTAGTTCAGAATTATTTGATAATGAATGTGATCTTTTGACGAAATTTGTGAAGTGGTACTGTAATTGACTGTAAAGCAGGTTGTGAAGAGCTTTTAGATAGTCCACCATTCGAATGATGAAGAAATAACTGCTCTTTATTGGCTAATGTTGTCTGTTGTATACAAGTACTTGTACATTCGTTTCATCTCTTACTCATCTCTTCTCCATGAACATAAATAATATTGTCTATATCTACAGGTCGTCGAAAGTAGGAAGGTCGACCTTTCGCTTCTTGTTCTTCTTGACCATATCCTTCCAGTCGTCAACCACCTCCTTGGTCTCCTCCTGCTTGAGGTCCTTAGCCTCCTCAAAATCCCGCTTGATCTTCTCGTTGATCTTGGTCTGCTTCTTCTGGTGACGCTCAGACTTCTCCTCCTTTTTCTGCAGAGTGTTGGACCAGGCCCGGTTGGCCTTCTGGATATCGTTCTTGGTCTTGTGGATCTTGACCTTGTTCTTCATGGCCTCCTTGTGGGCCGCCAGCTCCTTGAGTCGAGCCTCCTCCTTGGCAGGGTTCTTGTACGCATAAGTGTCGAAATCAATCACCTCTCCGAGCCATGTGTTCTCGGGCTTCTCATTGTCCTTGCTTCGAAGCTCAGGCATCTTAGGAAGACGCAGAAGACCGTAAGAGGCTGCCAGACCTGGCAGATCCAAAGACTGGATTCGGAAGATGGACTGGGCAACATGCTTTGAGTAGAATCGAACAAACGAGACGAACGACAAAAGAGCCTGGTCGTGACGCTGTCTGTCCTCCAACACCCACTTTCTCAGCTTGGCGTAGAGATCTGTAGCCTCCTGGTCCAGCTTCTCTCCCTCCAGTTCAGAGCCAGGACCGGTGTACGGTCGCAGCTTCACCTTTCGGACTCTCATCAGGTCCACATACTCCTCCTCTCGTCCCTTATGCAAAAGTACAATAGCCTGGCCCTGTCGACCTGCTCGGCCTGCTCGTCCAGCTCGATGCTGGAACGTATCGGCATCAGAAGGAGGATCCAGCTGGATGACCAGATCGACCTCGGGAATATCGAGACCTCGAGCAGCGATATCTGTGGTCATCAAGATAGCCTGAGCGCCAGTCTTCTGGTACTTGTTAAGAATCTTGATTCGAGTAGAAGAAGGCAGCTTTCCATGGAGACCGTAAATCTCATAGGGCTCCTCCTTGCCCTCGTTGAGATGCGAAAACATGGCCTGGTAGTATGTCACAGCGGCACATGTGGGCAGATAGACAATGGCCTTTCTGTAGGGGTAGGTGCTAAGCAGGTTGAGAGCGTAGGCAAGTTTCTCTCGAGGTTCCAGAACAGCGTAGGAGAGACCCAGAGACAAGGGGGTCTTCTGTTCCTTCTTGCCTCCAACCTTGACGACAATCTTGACGGGGTTTCGCAGACCGATTTTGACCAGGTGCTGAATGGCGTCTGTGATTGTGGCTGAAAAAAGACCTGTTCTTCGCTGTTTGGGCAGAATGTTGATGATGGATGTAATGTCTCGTCCAAAACCGAGATCGAGCAGTCTGTCGGCCTCGTCCAGGACCAGCGAGTCAAATGCAGTAGTCTTCACCTGGGGAGCACGTAGCAGTTCCAGCAGTCGACCGGGAGTGGCAATGATAATCTGGGGTTTGTCTCTCAGGAAGTTCTTGAGATCCATGTGAGAAGGCAGATCTCCACCCATAATGAGCTGGCCTCGGATCTTTTTGGGCATAGTAGGCGCAGCTTTACCCTTCTTTTTCTTTTCCAGCACGATTTTGTCGCTGGCATCTGCTTCAGGACATCCCATTTCCAGAATAGACTGCAGCACTTCGTACGTCTGTCTCGCCAGTTCTCGGGTAGGAGAAACGACCACGGAGTAGACTCGGCCAGAAACGGTCGGACCCTCCTTCAGCAGATTCAGCATTCGCTGGATCAGAGGAACCAGGAAGGCGATAGTTTTTCCAGAGCCAGTGACGGCCTCGACAATCACGTCCTTGTTTCCTGCAAACATGGGGATCGCTGAGGCCTGCACAGGCGTCATATCCGTGAACCCAAACTGCTCCATGGTATCGATGAGCCATGGCTCGACGGGCAAATCTTTCCAGTCGGTGGACATTGTGTATGGTGTTTTTGTAGTGTTAGTTCTCGTCTTTTTCTCTCTCCCAAATTATTTCCATTAGCCTTGCTCTGTTGCAGCTGAGATGCAAGTCGGCACTCCCAACTTTGGTGAAAAATTCAAAGCGGAATCTTGTCATGGCTCTGATAGCTGCACTGAAACGGCTGATATCAGGTCCCAAGCCGACACGACAGCTCAAGTTCACGCCCCACCAAGTATCCAGAATGGCCGAGTATCAGAAATGGACTCGAGCGGACCTCATCAACCGGATTTTCGAGCTCGAGGGTAAAGACCCTGGTGTCATGCCTGAGCCTCCTGTCAAGGCTTCCAAAGCCAAGAGACACGAGGGCTACGACATTAGTCGGCACCCCGTTCGAAAAATCGCGCTCCGCTTCTCCTATCTCGGCTGGAATTACGGCGGTTTGGCTGTTCAGCATGAAGATACCCCTTTACCTACCATTGAAGGAACCATCCTGGCTGCGATGCAGCGATGTAGACTGATCCCCGAGTCTGCGAGTCTGGGTGATCTGGATTTCAGCAGATGCGGCCGAACTGACCGGGGTGTCTCTGCCTTCTCTCAGGTTATCGCTCTCAACGTGAGATCCAAGTTGTCTCCTGAAGAACAGCAGGACCCGGCTAACGATAACAAGGAGCTCAACTATATTCACATTCTCAACCAGCTTCTGCCTCCAGATATCCGAATCTACTCGGTGGCTCTCAGACTGCCCGAGGGCTTCGACGCCAGATTCTCCTGTGAATACAGACACTATAGATACTTCTTCCACAAGGGCGATCTGGATATCGAGCTCATGAGAGAAGCCGCAAAGCTGTATCTCGGTGAACACGACTACAGAAACTTCTGCAAGGTAGACGGATCTAAGCAGCTGGCTCACCACAACCGAGTCATGCTGGAGGCTGAGATTGAGCAGCTTTCCGACGACATCTACTACTTCAACCTCAAGGGCCGAGCCTTCCTGTGGCACCAGGTCCGATGCATGATGGCCATTCTGTTCCTGGTGGGCCAGAAACTCGAGAAACCCAGCGTGGTGACCGATCTTCTAAACCCCGACAAGTACCCCGGACGTCCTGTCTACGATATGGCCCACGATGTGCCTCTGGTTCTTTATGATTGTACATTCAAGGAGCCCATTGAGTGGATATCGCCTAATCCCATGCCCCAGGAACGAATGGAGGTGTCCAACTTCAAGCAGTGGCACGATGCCATGCTCCAGAGCACTCTCAGTCTGGCCATGATGCGACATCTTGCTGAGCGAACGGGCAGTGAACGAACCTTCCCTCGAGCTGAAGATGGAGACAGTGATCGAGTGGCTGTGGTGAACGGCTCTGGCAGCTTTTCTCGAAAGATTCCCTACGTTCCTATCAGCAAGCGAAAGATGCTGGATACTCCTGATGTGACCAACGAAAAGTGGAGAAAGCGAAAGGAAGCTACTCAGTAGAGGAGGAAGGCAAGATCAAAATCTTGAGCATGAGACATATTGCGGTGTTCATACAATCACGTGTAATCTAATGAAGCATTTAAATATATAATTTATACAATACAGTAGGAGAGGGTGGTAATGATGTAGTCGTAAGGGACTTATCAGTCTACCACAGGCTTGTCAGTCTACCAAGTCCAGCCCTCCTCCTAAAAATACCCAACGGCATGCATCAAGGGGAGCTTGGGATGCTGTTCCTGCCACTTGTCCATGATTTCCATGATTTCCGCGTCCAGATCCTTGCTTTCAGCTAGACTTCTGGCCAGCTTGAGAATGCCTTGTGCTCCAATCACGGAATCTTCATGGTTATCACGGATATCCACGTTGATAACATGCACGGGTCGCTGCAGTTTTTCTCCTCGCTCCATCAGATCGTCACAAACAGCCTCGAAACATCGCTCCTCACAGGTGAAGACCACATCAAACACGTTTCTGTGTTCCACCCATCGTTCAGGAGCGGTCTTGATCTTTCGATTACGGTCCAACATGGTCAGCAGACCGTTGGCTGTGTACAATCGCTCGTCCTGTGCGCTGAGCTCGTTATAAATATCGTCGTATGGCGTGCCAAAGGCGTAGATGTTGGGTTTATCGTAGGCTGGTCCTGGCAATCTCACTGCGCTTCCTGTTCCATAACTCTCGACGTCGAATCCAGCCTCTTTGAGAACCTTGTGGGCCTCCATGGATCGATTCTGGTTGGAGGCACACACGGTGCACATCTTTAGCTCCGTCATTGTGGTTGTGTTAGTGTATGAGATTGAGATCGAGGAGTGTACAAGATGAAAATATCATGCATGCATGATAATTCAGTTTTGAGTTGAGCGTGGAAGGCTACAAGTAGATAGTGAATAAAGAGATAATTGTACTACGAAACAGATAAAATACAGATACAAGTAATATTCGTTCATTTACAAATACAATACAACACTTTCGCACTTTTAAATCATCAATAACATCATCATTAATCTATCAATACCTCGTTTCTCTAGTTTCCGTCAGCCTTGTACTTGATGAAACGCATCAGGTTCTGGGAAGCAGCGTCGGCGTCCTCCCGCAAACTGGGGTTCTGCTTCTTGTTAATTTTCTTGGCCATGTGTCGCACCTTGGGCAGCAGAGGCTCCAGTCGCTGCAGGTAGCCCTTGTTGACGAACACAGGCTCGTCGTAGGGGTACTTGTCGCCAAAGATGTCAAAGATCTTGTCAACGGCCTGCAGAGCAACCTGGGTCTGGGTCTCGGGAAGAGCCTCCAGCAGCTGCAGCAGGTACTCGCTGACCTTCTCGACCAGAGCAACAGACTCGGGAGAGCCAGTCTTGCCGGCAGCCATGGCCAGAAGACCAACCAGAGCCACAGCTCGCTGGTGGTAGTCGGCAATCTCGTCGGCAGTGAGCGTATCGGTGGCCTTGGTGACTCGCTCGATCTGTGCCAGAATGAAGTCGGACTGAGCGACAGTCAGAGAGTCAATCTTGGAGTCCAGAGCAGCAGCCACGGCCCAGAGAACACCGACAGCGGATGTGAGAGAGTCGATGGCCAGCTCGCCCTCGAACTTCTCCAGCATGGGGAACACGTTGTTCCACAGCTGCTGGGCGGCTCCCTGCCACTGCTCAGAGCCCTTGGTGGGCTCGTGAGATGCCATAGTCCATGCCAGGTTGTTGAGAGCAGCCATGGCTCGAGACTCTAGAGGAGCGTAGGTGAGGGCCTTCTCGATGACGGCAGAGGCCTCGTTGAGAAGCAGGTTGATGGTAGAAGTGGCAGCAGCTCCCTCAGCGCCGTTCTTGTCTCCATGACCGAAATCAATGTCCTGAGGAATATCAACCTCCATCTCTTCATCAACGTCCTCAGGCTCCTCGGTCACTCCGGACCAGGTGACCTGCTCGGCAATGTCTGTGATGAGCTCGAGAACGACCTGGAGAGCGTTGACGGTGGATCGGGCCTCGATGGCGTCCATATCCTTCTTGTCGGTGGCCACCACGGTTCCGTCCTTGGAGCCAGCGTCCTGCTTGGCCTGCAGGTCGGCAAATGCAGAGTTAGAGTTGAAGATGATGAGCAGACGCGACAGAATCTCGGAGAGAGAGGCATCTCGAGCCTTGGAGCCCAGACCCTGGGTTTCCACGCAAATGTTGTAGTGCAGACCCCACACAAACACCTGTGCGGCGATGGGAAGGGTGGTATCCTCAAGGTACGTCTTGTAGTCAAAGGGGATGGTTTTGTAAAAGTCGGGGTTGGACTCGGAAAAGGTGTAGAGGTACTCAAAGGCGGCAGAAAGCACGGCGTTGGGGAACTTGGGGTTCAGCTCGGCCTTGGTCTTTCTGAGCTCCAAAAGAGCAGCCACGGTCTGGACGCCTGCTGGCGAGGCAGCAATGGCGTCGAAAATGTCGTCGGCAGTCACGCCCATGTTGGTGAGCAGCGACAGAATGTTTTCGGCAAACTCGCACAGCAGAGTGAACTGGTCGCCCTTGGGGATCTGCTGAGAGCCGTTGGCAATGTTTCTGCAGGTCGACACAATCTTCTCGAGCGAGTCGGATGCAATCTTGATGACGTTCTTTCGGAACATGAACACGGCAACGTCATAGCCCTCCTCCAGGACAATGTTTCGCAGCAGACCGTACGACTCCATCACCACCTCCTCCGAGGGGTCGGGAAGCAGCTTGTCGATGACGGTCTGGATCAGCGACTCCTTGAGCAGCATCTGACGCAGCTTGGGGTCCTCAACCATGGCTGTGATCATACCAATGGCGGTACACTTGTCTGCAGGCTTGCCTCCATTGAGCTTTTCAAGTAGAGGCAGAATCTTTGTGGTTCGGGTGTTTTCGTCCTTGCGGTCGTCCTTGGCGGCCTGCGAGGCCTTTCGGGCGATGGGGTTGTCTCGCTTGGTGTGCTTGGCTTTTCGCTTGATCTTGGCCATTTTTGTTGTGTCTGGAAAGTGTCTATAGATGAGAAATCAACCTGCACCACTTCACAATTTTTTAGACTCGTGCAGCTGGCATGTGCTTAGTAAGGGAAGAGGGAGGGTGTAGACAACATAGTAGGAGAAAAAGGGGTGCGATTGGGGAATGCAGCTTTTTTCGGTGAAAAGTTGTTTTTAAGACGATTGTAGACCTTTCTAACTACTTACTTGATTAGTACTACCACCCCCACCCCGTAAATCACTCACTGTTCCAAATATCGTCTACTTCTCCCCTAACCCTCAACATGGAGAACTGAAAAACTTAGCTGAAGGGCCAAACGTCACCAAACACCACTCCACACAACATGCTTCGACTGCTGACCAGATCGCGGGCCACCCCTGTGCGGGTCTTTGCCCGGGAATACTCGAACCCCTCGCAGCCCAAGAAACCCTCCACCGTGCCCGCAGGCACCGTTCTCAAGGGCTGCAACGTGCGAAAAAACGGCCAGGACCCCGTGGCTCTGGAGGACTCCGAATACCCCCAGTGGCTGTGGGACATTCTTGATCCCGCCGCGCAGAAGGCCAAGGACGCCGCCGACCCCGTGAAAGCCGCCCGAAAGGCCCAGAAGGCTCGAGCCAAGGCCATTCTCAAGGAGAACAACTTCATGGCCAAGATGAACAAATAAAAGCTGTCGCTGAGATGGCATGTAAATATGATGTATATATTGTTTGACGAGAGAGGGGGAAGAGGGGATTTCAAGGGTGTAGCGTGGGTGGGTATTGTGTACGGTGTAGTTGAGGTGTATGGCCTGGAGAGGCTTGTAGGAGTACAGTGAATTAGGGGAAGTACGAACTGATCCAGGTTGATCAAAGTGTTTGTGGAGTCTTTTAGTCTCAAGGAAACTCTTTCAGAGCATTACTGGCAATGTAGTATCAACTAGATCAGCCTCATTGGATAGAATAGACCTGTAAGATGTCTGAATGAGATCATCAATAGATGTTCGGGAGATGTCTAGATACACGAAACGTGTTCTCTATACTTGATGTCATTTATGTATGCACTGAGCACTGTTTCCTTGACGAAATGACGATTTCTCTGACTTGAGCATCAGATCAGATCACACCAGATCAGTCTCTTGGCCTCATTATGAGCTCTGGGCATTGAAATGTGAAAGGGGCCCACCGATAGCCTGCTATAACACATCCTCTCTACGTCAGATCATTCACACCCCTGCACCGCCCCCCCCCCCCCCCCACCCCCCCCCCCCCCCCACCCCCACTTACCAGATCATCTACCCTTCTGTTCATTACTAATCCATTATCTATCTTACTCCTTTCCGTCCTTGGGAAGAGGTCCGCCCTTGGGGATCTCCACCTTCTGGGTGTTGGCAAGAGCGGCCTTTCGAGCGTCTATGCTCTCAGCAACCTCGGGGTCGATCTTGACGCCAGGCTTGAGGTTTCCGTCAATAGCCAGTTGTTCGCTGAGTTAGAGGGTGTAATTGGGCAGTGTCGTCTGTAGGATGTTGTCAATTCCGGGTCCTCGTATTCGTCAATTTCGAGCCCTCTTATTCGTCAAATCTTCTATTCCTTGACTCGTCAAATCGACTTGTCAATTCTCCTCATCTCATCTCATACTCACATGATGATTGGCTTGAACCAAAAGTAGGCTGTGTTAGTTGTTTTCAGGCAATTGTCGACCCATATAAACCCCCTGGTACTCACTGGTAGATCCCATGATGATGGTGGCCACAATGGGCACGCTGTACTTGCTCCAGGCGGACATGTTGGTGTGAATTGAGAAGGTGCGATTCTTTGGATGTCGGAAGCCTCGAAAAACCTTGAGCAACTATCGTGCCTTAACAGATCGTATCTAAGGCGTGGATCAGAAAGATACGGGTTAGGGGATGAAGGGAGAAAGAGGAGGGAAGTAAATTGTACCGGTGTTCGATCGGAGGGTTTCTGCTGACTATTTCTACGTTTTACCGCTTTTTTGACTACATTTTATCGTCATCTAAAGCTGGTTATCGGCACGTGACCGGACTGAAGGCGGATGCATGGTTAGAGGCAGTTGTGTGGGGTTGAAGCGACTTGGGTGGAATATGTGTGTTGAAGCCGTTGTGATTGTACGTGGATTCCATTATGGAAAGCTTTGGTTGTCTTAAATGGGGCTCTCGCTGATTTCGCTTAGTCATCGTATTGAGAACCTTGCTACCTCGCTCAACATAGCACTTGTGGTACTTCCAGCTAGCTTGGTGGACTCATATGTTCTTGCTAATTCCTCTGGTGTTGTCTTTGGGTGTCTGGATACTATTATTTGTGCCAGTTTGTGAGGTTGAGATGCCATTCAAACAGCTGCTTCCAGTGAAGTGTGTTTTAATTGGGACTTTGTTAAGAGAGACATCTTAATTCGTGACGTTAAGGGCCCTTTGTGTCTATTTAAAAGCTCATAAGAGTGTCGCGGCGGTATTACTATGTCACTCATGTCCACTTCTCTTCTTTTGCTCTGCTTATGAAGATCTCGTCGTCTCTTATACATAATATCCATCACTTTTAGAGTGGAGGTTTTACTTAAGCTTAGTTGACCCCAGTCGAAATGAGTTAAAACAGCACTCTCTGACAGGTTCGAAGGGTATGAAGAGGTCGAAATAGACCAAGTCACTTCTGTCGGTGTGTTTCTCGTCGACGAAGGCTTTTTTCTCTGAAATTTCCACTTGAGTGAGTCACTTGAGTTCTCACAATGACAGTTGTATAGGAGGTTTATATGGTGAGGCTTACTTGTAAGTATCGAAGACAAGATCAGACTCATAACGACTGCTCAAAAACGCCAAATAAGAGGAACACCACCCAGAACCACTTCCAACATCACAGCCATCTCCACCCCCCCATAAATCCCCTACAATTGTAGGTCACCCTTTCATTTCCCTCCACTTCATCTCCTCCACCTGCATCATCGACGTCACCGACGCTACACGAAACTCAGTTTACAAGCGGTGCACTTGCATTCTGTAGGAGACTATTTTGCCACCGACTTTTGACTTTTGGTAAAGAGAGTGTCTTCAGCTAGGACCTCTGCACTGCCATTTTGGCCAAGTACATGAGAGAAGGCAAAGTAGGGATGTCGAGTACATGTCAGTTTCCCACCGTGGAAACCAAGAGCGGGCGAAAAAGACGAGAACCCGTGCAGGTGCGGGTGTTCGGAACAGTCGGCTCCGATTTCTCCGATTGAGCTTAACAAACCGCACCCCCCAGAGTTACCCTGCCGCATGATTAGGGAAATCTTTACTCACTATGAGACGCATCTGTCTTTCCAGATAGACAAGTGCACCTCACAACACCACCACACACTGGTGGATATCGGCACCCAGATTTTTGTTGGCCATGCCATTTTTCAAGAGTCTCGTCCGATTCACTCGCGACGTCACGCGGGACCTGCGACGGTCTGTCCACGAGACGTACGAGAGTCTGGCGTTCAACATTTCTCTGAGATGTGAAGCCCGTCGCCAGGCTCGTCGTCAGGTTCTGTCGTACGTGCGGTCTGGACGGCCGCTGACGTTCCGTCAGAAATACGACCTGTTCAGCAAACACCGTCACCATGCGCGTCAAATGCACACCCGGCATTTCAGCTCCAACACCTGCTCTCGTCACATCAGCCGTGTGTTTGAGAATGGACACAATTACACCCAGGCACCTCTCTGCGGCAAGCGAGTGACCTACCCTCTGGCCGGTTACGCGCTTCGAAAGGCATTTAGCTCTGTTTTCGAGAGAAAAGAGGCTTGCAACAACTTTGGCCGAAGACTGTACGCTACCATGGCCATGCCCTGTCGAGGCATCCAGAAGCTGCAGAAGGAGGCCTTTGGAGGAAAAAGCATCGTGGGCCTGACTTCCCAGCTCAGAGTCCGAGAACTGGACATTTGCATCCAGCCCAAGTCCCAGAACAACTTCTCGGCTCGTGTCTACTACCCTCCCAAGGTCGAGTCTGTCTTCGACGAGAGCATTGTCAATGTCACCTCTCAGATGGCTTCTCAGAATGTCTCTTTTCACAGCGGTTTCCCTCAATACTTCCTTCCCGTTGAGGTCGAGTCTGCCTCTGGAGACGGCTTCCAGTCCTCCTGGGTGGCTTGTCTGGAGCCCACCTCCACAGGCACCTTTGTGGACTTCAACTTTGCGCCCCAGCTGTCTCTGGAGGCCGAGCAGCTGACCACCGAGTCGCTGGAGCAGCTGGAACGAGACCTGCAGGCCTTTGTTCAGGAAACCAAGGTGCTTCTCAAGGACATCAAGACCGTGTGCTCCTCGCTCGGTGAGCTGCCCGTCACCGTCAACAAGAACAATGTGCGAGTTCACTTCCCCAACGCTGACGCCGACAAGGTCAACCTCATGCTCAAGGACATTGGTGTGACTCGAGGAGTGATCACCGAGGAGGCGTGCAGTGATTCCGAGTCGCTCATGTCCTCCAACGTGATGGAGACCAACTGGAACGAGTTTCTGGAAGGCTCGCAGCTGCAGCCTGCTGTGCAGGCCCGAACCCAGGTGTCCAACGTGTCGGACCTGTGTTCGACCCCTCCCTCTCTGTCGGACTCGCCGTCGAGTGCTTCTTCTTACTCTCTGAGCATTGAAAGCTCCGAGGAGAACACCCGAATGGACTCGTCCGTCGAGATTGTCAGTATTTATTAGCTAATGAACCAATAGAAGAATTGTATAAAGATCAGTGACTGTAAGAAGGAAGGATAGGAAGAAGGACCATTAGAGCAGTGAAGACAGTAAGGACAATAGGACAATAAGGACAATAAGGACAGCAAGGACAAGACAGTAAGAACCAACAGCTGAGATGTCCATAGTTGAACCGTAGCGTATGGTTATCTCCGATGTCAGTCTCCTTTCTCTCTCTTTTCTCTCTCCTGCTTCCGTATCCCATGTGACTTATCTCCATGAGGTTCTTTTACCTCTATCATGCTTACAGTGTTACGAGTACGAATGTAAAAGACCGTACAACCTGTAATACCTGGAGCTAGCGTCTTTTTGGACGGATGTGGAGCTATTAGCACTGTATCCACGTTCAATAGGTCATAATTGAGCGTTCCAGAGCAGTCTATTAGAAATGGTGATACGTGAACCTCCTACAAGTACGCTCGATCTCCACTAAGGTGTTGATAATAACTGCAGTTCCTATAAAATCACCGAATAAAGCAATTTCTCGCATAATATCCACCGTCCAAAGTAAATCTCCTCGGACTTAACCTCCTGACCTACTCCAATGACTAGCTCTCTTGGGACTCCATCTCCGTAGCCCCCTCTGGTAAGCTTTAGTTACACCCTTTTCTCAACTCCATACCGTGAGACAATAAATTAAGGTTTGGGTAATCCCTCAGGCAACGAGAGTGCTCTCACAGTGTCCAGCGTGACCATGCAGGAGGTACCATCAACCTCACTACAAAGACGGACCACACCGCACATCTCCACCGACCATGAGTGAAGTGAGTAACAGAAGCGCCTGGGGGATCAGGAGACGCAATTGCGACCGCCCGGCGTATAAATACCCCCCTTCGCCACCCTCTTCTAACCCAGAAACCCGAACTTGTATCCGAAACGGAATCTGAAGACGACCACAGATACGAAGACACCGAAGATGTTCTTTTGGGCTCAGAGGATGCCCAACCTAGTGCAGCAGCCGACGAAGCTGCTGGAAACGCATCGTCCATCTCGATTGGCACCGCCAAGGCAGATGACGATGACCTCCCGGCCACTCCTAAGCCGACTTCGCCCACGTCATTGAAAGTGACACCTGGATCTTTCCCTGGAGCTGCTGGAGCTGCGGGCGATGAGGACAACACCACCCCGTCGGCAGTGTCGCCGTCGGCCAACATCCTAACCTCAGATGGAGAGTCCCTCACCCCTGGCACTTTCCCCGATGCCACATATGATCAGACTCCCTCTCCATCATCGTCGGTGCCTCCTCCCCCTCTGCCTCATCGGCCTACGACCCACGGAGACGGCGGAGCAGCGTCTGCACGTGGAGAGACACCTCCCACACTGCCTCCTCGGCACGGAGCTCCCAGCCTGCCACCACGAAAACGGTCGGCGTTCTCGTGGTTCCTGGGCAACAAGAGCCAGACGAGTCTCAAGAGCGAAGACAACATCACGGCGCTGGCCAACAGCCACCGGGCCAACGCGCAGCCCGCCAAGGTGGACGAAAAGATTGTGGCCGAGGGCTACGGCCTGCTGTACAGCCGAATGCAACAGAACCAGGACAGCCTGAGCGAAAAGGAGGAACGGGAACGGCAGGCGGTGCTGCAGGCCGGCGAGCTGCTGCAGGAGGACTTCCGCCAGCTGCGGCAGAAGGAGTCGCTGGAAAACCCCTTCATCGACTGGGACTTCTGGAGCCGGGTCATCGAGGACTACGCCACGGTCGCCAAGGAGCACCCCAAACAGCTCAAGGAGGCCATCAGCGCCGGCTTCCCCACAGAGCTGCGGTCCATCATCTGGCAGATCATCACATCGTCCAAGAATGCCGCTCTGCAGGACTTTTACACCGAGATTCTCAAGGAAAGCACCCCTCACGAAAAGGCCATTCGACGAGACCTGTCGCGAACGTCCTTTGTCATGGAAACCTCGCCCGACTCGCTATACAACGTCATCAAGGCCTACAGTCTGTTTGACCCCGAGGTGGGCTACACACAGGGCATGGCGTTCGTCACCACGCCTCTGCTGCTGACGCTCAACGAGGTGGACGCCTTCTGCCTGCTGGTGCGGCTGCTCAAGGACTACGAGCTGCGAACCATGTTCCTGCAGGAGATGCCCGGGCTGCATCTCAAGCTGTACCAGTTTGACCGGCTGCTGGAGGACCAGGTCCCGTCTGTGCATATCCATCTGACCCGGCAGGGCGTCAAGTCGTCCATGTACGCGTCGCAGTGGTTCCTCACGCTGTTTGCATACAAATTCCCGCTGTCCATGGTGCTGCGAATCTTCGACATTGTCATGACCGAGGGTATCGAGGCCATTCTCAAGTTTGGCGTGGCTCTGATCCGAAAGAACGCCGACACAATTTTGGCTCTCAAATTCGACCATCTGCTGCCTTTCCTCAAGGAGTCTATTTTCGACGTCTACAGAGAGGGAGCCGGCGATGTGTTCCGAGTCAACGAGTTTGTCAGAGACGCCATGGACGTGAAAATCCACCCTCTGCTGCTACACAAGTACCAGGAGGAGTATCTGGAGATCAACCGGCTCGAGCGGGAGCGTCTGGAGGAAGTGGAGGCCCTGCGGCTTGCCAATGGCCAGCTGACCCTGCAGGTGCGACGTATTGAGTCGACGCTGGTGGCTCTGGAGAAGGAACATATTGAGGTTGCTAACGAAATGGTGCAGGGCAAGGTGAAGCTTGCGTCGCTGCAGGACGAGAACGAGACGCTCAACATGCAGGTGAGCGAGATGAAGCGAATCACCGGCGACGAGGACATCGAGTCTCTGATGGATCTACGACAGGACAACGAGCGGCTCACGTCCGAGAACCAGCATCTGCAGTCTCAGCTGACGGAGATGAAGCAGGAGCTCGACGAGATTCGGGGCAAGCACGGCGAGCTAGACGCCCAGCACACCAACCTCAAGTCCAAATGGGGCGATATGCGCAAGCTTCTGGACGCCATGCCCCAGGAATAGGTAGCTACATACATCACATAACGAAGAACGAAAGCAATATGATATACTTACGGCAAGTGCAAGACGCGGTGAGAGCCACAGTTATAGTTTGTATCCGGTGCATCGGCTATTGAGTACTAGATTGTATTATTGTAATTAAACCAGCATTATTCATGTCCTACAAATTTTCGAGCCTCAATGATTATCATGAGATCCGAACCCCATACTGACACATCTCGCATGCCTAGAACACGTGTTTACATGCACAACTCATCAGCTCGGTACAGTACAAGCGGGTTCTGTTTCAAAACACGGTCCAAACACCGCCATTTCTTTGTCTCCATCTTTTGTTAACCGGCAATTTAACGGGCCTGTGGCATCACAAGGCTAAGTCTGATTATTACTCCACCCTACACCAAAGGGGGCATATCAATAAAAATGTGGGGTAACATGCAGCTGACCTTACAAAGGGGCTCCTAGTCTGTTTTCAGAGATACCCGGTATTTATATAGACGCAATGGCCTCGTATCTTCCCGTCCAACCTCCACAATGTCCCATCGCCAGCCCTCTCGCCCCAAGCACCCCAAAATGAAGTGTCCCCACTGTCCCTTGGACTTTTCCACCTCCCAAGAGTTTGAGCTGCACATTGCTCAAGATCATTGAACGACAATATGATGATGAATGAATGAACGATTTCTGTACATGAATAAAATGAAATAACCACAAAGGTTGTACTATGAATATGAACTAAGAGAAGTTGATAATATGAGTTCGTTAACTACCGGTACAGTACATACTTGTTTTACGCGAAATGATTTTTCTGACAAGATCTGCTTCTCTACAACCGTTTGAGATTAAAATAAAATTAACTAAATGACACGAATAATTTAAGCAAGCTCCGCAGTATGGTGAGGAGTGAGGTTGGCCGTATGGTGAGGCTTGGCCTGCCAGTGAGAAGCTCCACCAACTCCAGCCTCGTGGGCGTAAAGAGGCGGAGGCTTGGGAACGTTCTGTCGGAAGATGTTTCGCTGAATGTTCACCTTAAAGGCGTTGAACTGGTACTTCATGTGCACCCGGGTAGGCACGCTGAAGACCTTGTCCAGCTCCTCGAGCGTCAGGTTCTTGGTTTCAGGCAGGAAACAGAGCACGAGGAAGAAACCCACCACGTTCCAGGCTGCGTACCATCCGAAAGCTCCCTGAGGAGTGAAGGCTGCCAGAAGAGAAGGCCAGGTGACGGCAAGCACAAAGTTGAAGAGCCAGCAGGTGGCAGTGGCAAAGGACATACCCAGGTCTCGAATGTAGAGAGGGAAGGCCTCGGCAGAGTAGGTGAAGGGCACGGGACCCTCTCCGCACGAGTAGACGGCTGAGAAGAGGTAGATACCCAGAGCGATACATCCGACTCGAGCAGGCGAGTTGGTCGGGTCGTCAGCGTCGATCCAGAAACAGAAGCCTGCAAAGAGCAGGAAGATGGCCATCAGGGGGAAGGTGACGAGCAGAAGAGTTCGTCGACCAAAGGTATCGATAGTGAAGACGGCAGGAAGGGCAAACACAAAGTTGATGGCTCCAAAGCCAAAGGAAGCCAACAGGGCCTGGATCTCGCCGAAACCAGACTCCATGAAGATGTTGGACGAGTAGTAGGCAATCACGTTGATGCCGCAGAACTGCTGCATGAACATGACGATGAAGGAGGCCCACGAGGCTCGTCGGTTTCGAGGCACGGTGAAGAGCTCGAAGAACCGGTTCTTGCCTCGCTTGAGCTCCTCCTCCTCGAGCAGCAGCACGTGAGCGTAGAACAGATCACGGGCAGCCTGGACGTCCGAGTTTCGAATCACTCGCATGCACTCGTAGGCCTTAGAGATCTCTCCTCGAGCAAGGTGCCATCTGGGCGACTCAGGGCACCAGATGACCTGGACACAGACCAGCAGGGCAGGGATCAGGGCAGAACCCAGCATGAGTCGCCAGTTGAGACCCTCAATGCCGTGGTCTGGCACGTAGTAGAAGGCCAGGTCCATGACGTAGCCCATCATAATACCAAAGGCGGTCCACATCTGCCACATCATGACCATGGCTCCTCGAATGGTGGGAGGAGCACACTCGGCGGCGTAGACAGGCACGGTGGCCGACTTGGGTCCAATACCGAATCCCAGGAAGAATCGGGCAATGAACAGATGCCACCAGTTGTTGACGAAACCGGACCAGAAACAGGTGGCTCCAGACCAGAAACAGGTCCAGAAGATGGTCCATTTTCGGCCCAGCAGCTTGTTGATGGGGTCAGTCAGCCAGCAGGCAACCACGGCACAACACAGGTAGGGAGCCGAGTTGACCAGACCAAGAAGCCAGGTCTTCTGAGACACAACACCGGCCTCCTCCTTGATACCAAACTGGGCGGGGAAAATGATGTTGGCTCCGTTGATGACGGTCTCGTCCATACCCTGGACAGCAGCAGCCAGAGAGCAGCAGATGACAATGTAGTAGACCTTCATGGGGTGGTCCCACTTGTGGGTGATCTCTCGGTTGAGCCAGTACCGGTCGTTATCATCGAGGATGTCAATGTTGTTGAAGTTGGCGGGATCCTGGGCCACTAGGGCTCCTTTACGAAAAATGTCGACTTTATCGGAAAGGCCATTCTGCTTGGCAAAGTCGGAGGCGATCTCAAGCAGCTCGTTTCGCGAGTATCGAGCCAGCGGGTTATCGGGATCGAGGTAGGGGTTGAGACCGGTTCCAGGAGGAAGACCCTCAGTGTGTTCATTGGAAGTCTTCTCGTTGAGAGCGTGGTTGTCGGAAGTGTTGTCGGAAACGTCGTTTGAGGACTCTCGAGGAATCTGGTCGATTGCCTCGGTACCGCCCTTCTCAGGAGGATAGGAAGACATGGTGGACGGTCGATAATGGTGATCTACAGAGGAAGAGAGCGCGGACTATATATACCCGTCAAAAATAGCAACGGAATAACCCGCTGCGGCCTACGAGACCTGGCAACTGCATGCAAGGAAGGGCCGAAGTCTGAACCAGACAAGACTTACCTCCAAAATAAGGAAGCCGGTCAACTCAACTTTAATGGGCGAGGAAGAGGGCTACTCCATCTGAGGTAGGCAAGATAATACGAGTATGAATCAACTCCAGTCTTTGTACACCTTTTTCAAGAGCCCCTTTACGCTAATTTGAGAGACTTTGGCGATAGTAGGCTCGCGTGGGGAAGAGTAGATACAAGAGTCGACATTGACAAGACGCAATGACCTGCAAAGCTAAAGGAGTTTGGCATGAACCTACTCGGTTAGATAATGTATCATGAGGGGAAAACGACTAGAGAAGCAGGTATGGCAGGTGTGGCAGTTGATAGTGCGATATCTCTAGAACTGATTTTGTGCTTCTTATCCACTCTCCGTCACTCAAACTCCCTTTCAGACACCCCTTTCATCTGGGGTTTTTTACAGTCGCACTTAAAGTTGAGTTTGAGTGTAGCCGTCCCTTCGAGTTGTGTGGGGAGAACGGCAAGATATTCCGACGCTTCTTGCAGTCTTTTGGCTAGTCCAGAAAGTCGAGGTAGGTCCACTTGCTATCCAAATCAAACCGCGCTACGTCACCGTGCATCACACGGCAGTTATACTGGCTCCTGGAGGTTGCTACCAGGGGTAGGACTGTTCACATGGTGGAGACGCATACTTGTGTCTCGTGTCGACTTTAGGATGCATAGAGTTGCGAAAGTTCAGCCTGATTTTTTCCTGTGCCCCTTCTTTCTTGACCCGGACAAGAGAAACGAGCGGCATCACCCGAAAAGGGATCCGAAACACCTTGTGTTTTTAGTGTGCTTACAAAGATAGCCTCTTCTGGGCGTGTGGACCGTGTGGAGAGTACACAAACACGGCTTGGCAGTATGCGCGTAAGATTGCTCCTGCGTCAAGATCCCAGAATCAAGCGGATACGAGCGGTTGCTACCAAACACGGAAATAAACAGAAAAATCTCGGCTTGGAGGCATAAGTCTAAGCTTTGAAAACGCCCTTGGTCTACCCTCATTCTTGGCTGTAGATGATTACGTCACTTAAAGTTGCTGCCTCTCTTTCTCTAACTCACACTTATTTCTGTAATTAGAGCATGGACAGAGACAGAGGTACCCCACACGGATAACGGAGGGAGCCCTGGACCCGTTTGCGGCATCTGTGGCCCCTTGTGGACTGGTTTATGCGGTTTGAACGGCACTTTTCTCGGCTGACCCCCACTCTCGATACCCACACACGGCTGTTCCTGTCGGAAAAACACGGCTTACCGATCTTCCGAGTTCACCTGCGGCTACATTATGGTGTGTAGATCGCATGCCATCGGCTGCGTAAAGTTGAGACCGCTAGAGTTTCGCGGGGTCTGCCATGCCACGTCTGGAACCGTCAAAGCGAACTAAGGGGCAGGAGTACCGAGGTCTGGAAGGGCCTGCTGTAAGGTCAGAGGTATAGTCGCAAGTGGGGCTCTCTGAGTGCCGTGCAAACGTCTGTTGAGCTCATACTACCTACTAAATCCACCAGTACTACTTGCGCAACTCGCGTGTCTTTTTCCGTTTAGCCCTTGAGACAGTGAGAACCCAAAGTCGCAGTTTGTATTTTGAATTTTGCTCACAAAGAACCCCAGCCTTGCAAACCGGCAAGTCCTCGTGACGGCAAGGCTGTGCGATAAGCCTCGATACCCGTGGACTTTTGTTCAGTCCGTTCTGACAGTCTTATCAGGACCACCATGCAGGTATAGATGTCGCCAAGGTGGAGGTGCCTATTCCATGTGTCTTGGATGCCTTTTGATATGCCGCGGGGAAGCCGAAGACGTGTTGCCTCTCCGACGTTACGTTTCCAAATAGGGAAAGATTTCATCTCCTGAATCTGCCCACAACTTTTGAAAACGAGCTACTCGAAAACACACTGTCTCGCATTGCAATCTTGCTCAAGGTTGGTGGGGTATTTTCAGAAGCACCTTGACGTATTCGATAGATGTGAACAAAGACCAGATTAAGCCACCGTATTGCCCTTTGTCTCGGACGTGGGGGTTCTCATGATAGAAATGTAACATACCAGTGGCTAGACGCTTAGCAATAGATTACTGATTGAGAGGCGTTGCAGAGTAGCGTGTTTGGCGGTAAAATCAACGCCCAAAGGCACTAATTGACTCCACACTATGAGATCCATGCAGATCCTAAGATCTGTGGGGTACATACGCGACTGTTGACGGTTGCAGTAAGGGAATAAATCAGTTGTTGGGAATAGGTATTCAGTGGAACTCTGATAAAGCCACAAAACACGGTCCTATTGGCTAGAGATTCTACCGAATTCCCCTCAATCGTCTTTTAATCCGTGCCTAACGCTTACAACATCCCCTCCTCATGCACACTAAAACAACTTTTCAGTCAGGGTGTGTATCTGTTCCTGGAAGGCCTAGTGTCGTATCAGAAGTAGCAAAGACGCACCAACTGAGGGGAGCGTCAAGTGTTCAAAGTCACAGAATATGTCTGACGTTTGAACTAGTCGATGTTACGCACAGAGACTACACACAATATTATCCACTTCTGAAGCATGTCATATGACATCAGATCAATGACGGAAGAGGGGTCTGTCAAATGGAAGAAATGACCTGTTCTACGCGCCTAATCTTTAGTCTGGGAAATACGAAGAGTGCTTACATTGTTTTTATCATCAGTTGAATGGAACACCCCTCCACAGATTCCGTATTGAGGAACTGATCCGATAGACAATAGTTAGGATGGTGACATTTATAATTAGCAGATACCCTTCCTATCTTGGCAGAGAATAGAGATCGAATAATATTTCCAACAGTTTCATAAAGTCGACCGGATGCAGAACAGTTGTGTGGGGTAATCTGATGTTGCACAACGACGTCAAAACGTGGGAATACCTGAAAACTAATATAAAGAGCTGTTTTTTCCGCTGTGCACGCGCTGAAAATAACGTCACACATGTTTTAGTTCCTCTATCAGCCAATTTTTGCGCCGGATGACTAAGCAGATATATGCAAGTACTGGCCACTTTTTCCGGAATTTTAACTTCGCGCCGATGGTTTAGTGGTAAAATCCATCGTTGCCATCGATGGGCCCCCGGTTCGATTCCGGGTCGGCGCAGTTTGGTTACGGCCATATCCTGGTGAAAATACGGCTTCCCGTCCGATCAGCCATAGTCAAGCACCAGAGAGCCTAGTTAGTATTGTAGTGGGAGACCATACGAGAATCCTGGGTGCTGTAATCTTTTTTTCACAGCTCATGAGCGTCAGCGAGTGGGCTGTGTTTTTTGTTCGGTAGATGTCCTTGTCCACCACACCTTATGACCTAACGTTTCTACCTCAAGTAAAGTCTCAACAAATCACTTACACTGTTAAAACCCCACTGCTCACTGCGCCTCAAGTCTATGCAAGACAATAACCGAACAAGTAAACTCAGTTGCCTATTCGGTATGGCAAATGGGTAAATAATCTCGAGGTTGAATTAGAGATGCCTGGGTTATGAACAGTCGTTATAATAGCACCCACAAGCGGCGGGGACTATAGATGACGCCACTAGAGCAATCAGACGAACGCGTGGACTCGATCGAGACCGAAAAGTGACACATTTCCGGGCCGACAAGGAAAATAGCAATCCTCCAGACACTCTGGTTTTTTGCACTGCCCGCTCAAACCATATCCCGAACGGCACGGTAAATTATACATCCACTCTGATTACCGGAATAAAGGGCCCACTGCACGATTAGGGTGTAGAGAGTGTGCCTGTAAGCAGCAAGACATACGACCATAGAGTAGACAAGCGGGCTGTGGAGGTGGCAAAAAGCAGTCTGAGCACATGACACGGGCCGTGTGACGACACTAGAGTCTTTATAATACTTCTTTTGCCTCCCACTCACTACTAAACCGCCCAAACACCAACCCTCAAACTCTTCACTAAAAACTCTATCTCCCACTCTATCAGATATCTCGAGCATAAGTCGCTGGTCAACAGCACGTCGTACATTACAAGTAGCAGCACACCCCGCCACACGCTCTCGCTCGACACATATACCCGCAAACGTACCATGGCGCAAATACGAGGCAAGCTGCGCAACGCCCTGGTGTCGCTGGCAGCCTTGTCGGTCTTTGTGCTCTGTGTGCTCGCCATTCCTCGATCTCATTCCATCTCAGGAGGTAACAGAATGCTGACGAAAAGAGACGTTCTTCCAGAAGAAGAATGCTCCAACGTGCGACACATTCCTCGAGCCGAACAGTGCGAGTTTGTCAAACTACACTGCTCGGAAGACGAAAACACCTTCATTGACTACATGCAGGTCTACTACTGTTCTCCTTATGGACAGAGACCTTTCTTGCTGATCATGCTGCTACTCTGGCTTCTGACACTCTTTATGACGCTTGGAATCGCCGCCAGCGACTTTCTGTGTCCCAACCTGGGCACCATCTCCTCATTGCTAGGAATGAGCGAGTCTCTTGCCGGTGTCACTTTTCTGGCGTTTGGAAACGGATCTCCTGACCTGTTTTCCACCTACTCGTCCATGAAAATCGGATCGGGCTCGCTGGCTATTGGAGAACTCATCGGAGCTGCCAGTTTCATCACTGCTGTCGTTGTAGGAGCGATGGCTCTGGCTAGACCCTTCAAGGTTGCCCGAAAGTCGTTCATGCGAGATATCGGCTTCTTCACAGCCGCTGTACTCTGCACTATGGCGTTCATTTCCGACGGAAAACTGCGTAGATCTGAATGTGTGCTCATGCTCGTCATCTACCTCGTTTACGTCGCTACTGTCGTCTCTTGGCACTATCACTACACCAAGAAGAGACAGGCGTATCTTTCCGAGATCAGAGCTCGAGAGTTCTTCCTAGATGCTGGACAGGAGGCTAATGTTGTAGAGGACGAGGAGGTTGGAGAGTCGTCAAACTCGGTTCTCCAGGACGGATTTGATAGAGAGGGTTTCTTGAACCTGACCAATTCTTCAGAGGACGTGTCCAGAAACCCCAGATCGCCTGTCAAGAGTCCCCATACTCCTACAGCCAACAACCTGTCGCCTCATCCTCATCCTAATTCTCATGCTCCTCATGGACGGTCTCTATCTCCCCATGGACGTCTTCCTGACCGTGGACGATCTCCTTTGGCCGTTGAACGTCTTAGAGACGAACACGCTCAGTCTCGAAGCTACTCTCCTTTGGCAAACCGAAACAGCAGCCCTCTGATTACCCCTGTTCACTCACACCCTCACTCTCATAGCCACAGAAACGTGCCTCGTATTGTGACCCACAATCTCGATCTCGATGAGGACGAGGAAGAAGACCGATACACCGGACTCACTTCTTCCATGCGTCTCCCTACTCCTCTGCACACGACCCATCGAATCCACGACTCGGCTCCTATCAGACCTTCACTATACGGTGCCCTGGACTTTAGAGACCGAATCAACAACCTCAATGACGGTGAAGACCACCATGTTCATAACCACTCCGATCTGATTCATTCGCCTCTGACTCGTCGACTGGACACTGAACTCTCTCCTGTTCCCTCCTCTATTGAACCCATGTGGTCCAATGTCAAGGAGGTGACTGAAAGCGCTTGGATTGTGGCTCTGTTCCCCACCCTCACCGACTTTTGGTCCAAATCGTTCATGGGAATGGTTACCAGTGTCATCACTGCCCTTCCCGTCTTCCTTCTGTCTATCACCATCCCCGTGGTGGAGTCTGTAGTTGAGGAACCTTCAGTTCCCAACGCTTCCGAGCCCGTTTCTGCTTACTCAGACAATGCTTCGTTCGTTTCCAACGACACAGCTGCTACAAACCCTCTCTTGGCGGCCGAGAGCGAAAACAAGGTGCTTTACAACATGGCACGACGAAACAAGATTCTTGTAATCGTTCAGGCCATGCTTGCTCCTCCCGTTATCAACATTCTCATGCTCGATGAGGTACCTGGAGTGTGGGGCACCATTTTCTGCACCATCTGCTCGCTTACTCTCATGTGGCTGGCGGCTACCAACTACGACAGAATGGTTCATTCCGGCCAGTACCGGTTCCTGGCGTTTTTTGGCTTTCTGACCTCCATCGCCTGGGTGTCTCATATTGCCGACGTGGTGGTTGGAGTTCTCAAGGCTCTGGGAGCCATTCTGGGTATCTCTGATCCCGTTTTGGGTCTCACTGTGTTTGCCTTTGGTAACTCGCTTGGAGACCTGATTGCCAACACCACCATTGCCAAGATGGGATTCCCCATGATGGCTCTTTCTGCCTGTTTTGGCGGCCCTCTTCTCAACGTTCTGGTGGGCGTTGGAGTGTCTGGTCTGATAGTGACCAGTTCGCCGGGCAACGCTGTCAAGAACGGCAGCTACCACATTGAGATCAGCGGGACTCTCATCATTTCTGCCGCCACGCTGTTTCTGACGCTGGTCATCACGATGGTGATGGTTCCTATGGCTCGATGGCACATGACCAAGACAATTGGTATGACCATCATTACAATCTGGACCATTTCCACGATAGTCAACGTCATCTTCATTTAATAGCCCCACAAAAGTCACGACCACAGACATTTATGTACTTATTTATATTAATTAATGATTAATGAGTGAAAAAGGAAGGCAATAGGTATTATAGAGAGAGGTTTCAGGCAGAAGAAAGATAATCTTGATAACGAAGAAACCAGATCTCCCTTAGGCTGAGATCTCTCTCGCTAGCTTAAAGTTCCAACATGCATAATACATAATCCACGCTGATTTTTTTAAACATCACCACACCACTACAAAACACATTAGAAAAGACACCATGTCTGAGGACCTGCAAGAGTACCTCGATCAGCTGGAAACAGTGCAAACCGAACTTCTGGACGACCCAGACAACGCCGAATTGGCCACCCTGAGGGATGAGTTGCTCGAGCTAATTCAGCTGTTACAAGATGATACTAATGCAGATGATGATCAAGAGGACGGGGAAAAAGAGGATAAAGGGGAGGTAGAGGAGAAGGAGAAGGACGACGAGAGTGACGAGAGCGACAAGGAAGAGGTCGTGGCTAAGGAGGATGTTCAGAAACCAGTACTGACCATTCCCAAACCACCAGCACCACCATCCAGTACAAGTACTCCTAAACCCCCACCTCCTCCTAAACCTGCGAGTGTCCCCAAACCTCCTATCAGATCAAGTGCGTCGCCCACTCCTCCTCTTACTGAGTCACGTGCGAGTGAACGGCCTGCTTTGCAGTCTCAAAACGCCCTGGCTCCTAAAAAGAAGAAGAGCAAGTGGGAGAAGCAGGAGGAGGCTCTTGACGCTACCAAGAACAAGTGGCAAAAGTTCAGCCAAAAGGCCAATGGCGGCCGAGCAAGTATGTTTCAGAGTCCCGCGGACGCTTCCGGTAAAGGTGAGTATTATGATTCGAGATGAATACGGTTCTCGAGATACGGGCTATCTGAATGCGGCTAACGTGTGTCGGATTAAATGGATCTTCCGAGCCTGGAAAGAGAGACAAGCGACAGATTACGTTGAACACGAGTCTTCAGCCGCAAGACAGCGTTCATTGTGAATGCACCTGTCGCCACCCACCTCAACAACTATTGTGCTGCAGCGGCTCCCTTTTTTTCCTCTATTGGAATGCAGCTTGGTGCAGAAAAAAAACGGGTGGGTGGCAGACAAGCAAAAAGGAGGCCATATGTCAACATTCCTGACGTTGGACCTCGGCTTGTTCGGTGCCAAGACCGCTATACGACACTAACTGTTACAAGGTGGCAGCGGCTGGCTGTCGCTTCCGGCTCGGTACCGAGATAGCCCTTAATATCCCTACCGAGACCCCGATACTAACCCAGTTGGACGAGTCGAGAAGCCCAAGGCCAAAAAGATGAAGCGGCTTGGATAGAACAAAGCGGAAGGCAGAGTGAGGGGGAAAAGTGTACCTCGAGAGCTGCATCCGTCTCAATCAAGTAATAAATAGAATCTGGTGCATACACGGACTCCGAGCGGAGGTTTTAGCGAGCTTACTAAGCGGCTGGCACAACAGACAGCCACGGTTTTGATAGGGTTATGCAGTCTCGGAGATGCCGATCGCTGTGCAAAGATGAAACGGGAAGTCTTGGCCTTGGCGGCTCGTTAGTCAGATAGCACTCTCTTTTTAATGTCGGGGTCTCGGGGTCTCGGCTACTCCCGAGATAGGGGGTTCGAGGGCAAGCAGATCAGGGCGTGATAATGCGAGGCATTTCCATGGCTTGAGGATTATATTTCGGCTGAGCTGATTGAGCGCTTTGTCTGTCGAAAAGCAGACTAACGGGTGCACTACCGGGCCAGTTTGACAGAAGCTACCACTCCGAACCGTGCTAATATAGGCGTTTAGGGGCACTAGCGTCGGTTTTAACAAGAGTCTGTCTTGTCGCTCCTTCAACTATAGTTGCTATAAGGATTCAAGTTTATGCGCGGTAGCCCCTTTCGCCACCATGGCGAGAGAAGCTGGATTGATTTGAAATACAGTTGCGCGCCGCTGGAGGCTACTTTTCTCAGGTTCAGAGTTGAAAGAGGGTCTGTCGGTGGCGGTTCCGTGGACAAGAGTTTGGCTAGAAAAAAAGTAAGCACCTGGGTAAGTTAGGCAACTGGAGGCTAACTTTGCAGAAAGGGATCGATGAGACTTGGTCAGGAGAGGTTAGAGGGGATGGTACCTGGTGGCTACGCTTGCGGAGGCTGGGATCGTAGATCCATCGCCCAAAGCGAATAAAAATAGATTGTTGAGTTTCCATACCATGCCTAGGACTTTGGGTTTCCTGCGTGGAAGTGCAAAGATATGAAGGTCTCCTATTTGCCTTCATAGAGGTGACATTTTGGTATTATTGCAGTGGTGTAATTTTAGGTAGTGATACGAGTTATTGATACAGTGCAATAGGAGCTTGGGCGGTGCCTGTTTTTGCCCCCTATATGGTCTGACAAAGAACGCAGTCACAACTCCCTCACCCTCATACAGGGTCCGATACTAGTGCCTTGATCCATGTGCCGAACGCATCACCTATGGCTGGGTCGTCATGCCACGTCTGGTGTTTTTAAGTCAAGCTCGGGCAACCGAAACTGTCTTGGGCAGTGAGATGCTATAATTACTGGGTGGTTAGCGAAGTTGGTACCGCACTTGCACTTGTAGATGAAGCTGGGACTCCACGGGATTCCACCAGTTGTACCTGACTGTCCTCCTCCACCATCCTGCAGGCAGCCTCACGGAATCGCTTGTAAACAAAGAATGGATTCATCTCTAACGCGCCAAGTGGAGACAGCCGGAAAGTAGACTTTGGCAAAAGAAACCGATCAACGGCTGAGTTTGAGGTCAGAAGACATACGAAGCAGCTGTACAACAAGGGCTGTTAGCAATCAAGATGGCAGCAGGTTATGCCGACCAAGTGGCCCCTTTGATAGTCGTGGCGAAAGAGCCACTAATCACTCGTACACTACTCGTACTCGCAAGTTGTAACCTCGTAACTTTGACGTTCAAGGCATGCTTACAAATAGCCATATCTCAAGCATCAACACTGTCGGTTGGGTTGGGATCGGGTCGGAAAGGGCAAAAAGACTGTGACATGTTCCGGAGGGGGCAGAATGAGGAAATAATAGCCCCCTATGGGTAGTTGAAGGGTCTCGGGGATGTCATTTTTAGCCGATATCAGAAGCTACAGCAGCTTGAGAAAGTGCTCACTGCCCAACCTGGTGTTACAGTGGTACGAGCGAAGACTCCGGTTTAGCGACCTTCGAATCCACCAGCGTACCCCACCTGACTAAGGGATGTATAACGTTGCATTTATATCTCGACTAGCAGTTGTTACAAGTGTGACGCTGGTACGCCCTGGCGGCTCACGGCTCGGTGATTCAAGGGACGAGCGTTGCATCCCGGACCTATAATATACGGATATGACGTATTGCTAAACGAGAGAGAGCGACCGCCCATCTATGACTGTATGATTTTTAAGCAGTCTCCGAAGATAAAGATTTTTGGCTTCGAAAGACGTGCTTCTCCAAGCCCCCAATCAGCCCTTTGGCTTTTTGCTTTTCTGGCACGGCTGAGCGGAACGGAAAGGAGCTAGAACAGTTTGCTTCCTTCCGGGTCTGTTCGTCATTGTAGCCAGGCAACACGACCGTGGGCCAGCATCTAAGGTTGCCTGACGTGCTACACTATTTGGCAGCCGAGGCAATTGCAATTTGATACAAAGTAGGGGCTCTGACAGGTCTGGAAAAACTAGACTGGTCTACACGTCGAGCTCATCTCACATGTAGGCGTGCGATTGTTCGCTGGTTCAAGCTTCCATAACAGCGTGCTTAGAGTTTTGCGATTCTGTGTTTTGAATTAGATGCATCTGAAAGTTCCCTTTTCGGATCGGGCTGATATGCATAACAAAGTGCAAGGCCGGCTTCCAGTAGCTCAGCAAGATCAAGTAAATACAAGAGAGTAGCCCACTGTAGCAACTTTACGCTAACCTGACGAACGTGTCTCGATACAATGTGAGTAACCCACTAGCGTGCTGGCTTCAGCGGCTCTTCAGCGACCCTCGAAACAGCTCTTCTGCTTCTATCTTTACTTGAATGATTCTGCTCCAACAGAAGTATACCAACCAACCTTGCTGGAAGGATTAACCGTTCTAGCCTTGCTGCTTAGAAGATGTGCCAAAGTCTAGACGGGAGACACTTCCAATCTTTTCCTCTTCTCTACAAACCATTCTACCACCATGGACAACGGCCCTACCGACCCCCACAGGGTCCTGGACCCCTCTGTGGACCCGGAGAAGCAGCCCTCGCAGCCCGAATCGTCTTCCTCTGGAGCTCCTCTAACACAGATGTCGGAAACGTCGGAAGATAACACTTATACGGCCACCCCGGTGCCTCTCACCGATGCCGAGAACATGGACCCCGATTCCCGGGACGTGAACGATCTGCAGCGGGTTCTGTCCAACCCCGAGTCTCTACACAAGCTGCAGTCCTATACCGAGCAGATTTCTCGTCGAATGACCCACGAGGAGCGAGAGTCTCTCAAGAACAACGAGGACACCTTTCACCTGGCCCGAATTCTCGACGGCTTTGTCCAAAAGTCCCATGAGCAGGGCGTGCACATGCGTTCTGCCGGCGTGGGCTGGAGAAACCTGACCACCGATGGTGTCGACCAGTCCACCGTCTTCGTGCCCTCCGTGGACGAGCTTCTGCGAGCTCTGGCTACCCTTCCCGTGGCCTTTGCCAAGGCCTTCAAGAAGAAGCAGACCCGACACATTATCCAGAACAACAACGGTGTTCTCAAGGCTGGAGAGATGTGTCTGGTGCTGGGTCGACCCGGATCAGGATGTTCCACCTTCCTCAAGACCATTACTGGACAGGTCGGAGGCTACACTGGCGTGGAGGGAGACATTTCCTACGACGGTCTCAACCAGAAGGACATGCTGGAGTACTTCAAGTCGGACATTATCTACAACGGAGAGCTGGACGTGCATTTCCCCCATCTCACCGTCGAGGAGACCCTCAACTTTGCTGTTGGATGTCGAACTCCCCGTCAGCGACTTGACGGTGTGTCCCGAGAGGAGTACGTCAAGAACTACGTGCAGCTTCTGGCTACCGTCTTTGGTCTGCGACACACCTACAACACCAAGGTTGGTAACGATTTCGTGCGAGGTGTGTCTGGTGGAGAGCGAAAGCGAGTTTCTATTGCCGAGGCTCTGGCTACCCGAGCTTCCATCTTCGCTTGGGATAACGCCACTCGAGGTCTCGATGCCTCCACTGCTCTGGAGTACTCCCAGGCCATCCGAGCCACCACTAACATTCTCAACAACGCGTCGTTTGTGGCCATCTACCAGGCCGGAGAGCACATCTACAACCTCTTCGACAAGGTCACCGTGCTCTACTCTGGTCGACAGATCTACTACGGTCCTGCTGACCACGCCAAGGACTACTTCCAGCGAATGGGATACGAGTGTCCCGCTCGACAGACCACCGCCGAGTTCCTCACCGCCGTCACCGATCCTCTTGGACGACAGCCCTTCCCCGAGATGGTCGGCAAGGTTCCCACCACCGCCGACGAGTTTGAGAAGTACTGGCTGGCTTCCCCTGAGTTCCGAGTGGTTCAGGCCGAGTACGACGACTACGTTGGCTCTCACAACGCCGAGGAGACCTTCAACAACCTGCAGGACTCTCTGTCCAAGGACAAGATGAAGCGACAGCGAAAGAAGTCGCCCTACATTATTTCTTTTGCCATGCAGATGCGACTGCTCACCAAGCGAGGTTTCGAGCGTCTCAAGGGAGACATGGCTTACCAGACCATCAACGTGGCTGCCAACATCATCCAGGCCCTTGTCATTGGTTCGCTTTTCTACAACATCACCGATTCCACCGCCGGAGCATTCTCCCGAGGTGGTGTGCTTTTCTTTACTCTTCTGTTTAATGCCCTCGCCTCCATGGCCGAGATTTCCCACTCCTTTTCCCAGCGTCCCATTATTGTGAAGCAAAAGAGTTACTCGTTCTACCACCCTGCAGGTGAGGCTCTCCAGGCCCTGCTGACTGATATCCCCGGTAAGCTTGTCACCATGATCTGTTTCACCCTGATTGTCTACTTCCTGACCAACCTGAACCGAACAGCCGGCCAGTTCTTTGCCCATCTGTTCATTCTGTTTGTGACCACCCAGTGTATGACGGCCTTCTTCCAGGTGCTGGCTTCCGCCACTCCTTCCGTCGAGGTTGCCAACTCGCTGGCAGGTATTGGTATTCTGATTATCGTTGTGTACTCCGGTTATATGATCCCCACGCCCACCATGCACGTGTGGTTCAAGTGGCTGAACCGAGCCAACCCTGTGGCCTACGGTTTCGAGGCTCTGATGGCCAACGAGTTCCACCACCGAGTCATGACCTGTGAGCAGGTTGTGCCTGCTGGTCCTGACTACGCCAACGTGCCTGAAGCCAACCGAGTGTGTTCTTTCTCTGGTTCCACTCCCGGTTCTCTGGTCGTTACTGGTGACAACTACATCAAGAACTCGTACAACTACTCCTTCTCCCACATGTGGCGAAACCTGGGTATTCTGTTTGCCTTCTGGATGGGTTTCGTGTTCTTCAACGTCACCTTCTCCGAGTACATTCAGTACCACTCTTCTTCTGGAGACGTTCTTCTGTTCAAGCGAGGCCACATTCCTGAGGAGCTTCAGCAGGAGGGTGCCAATGTCGACGAGGTGATTGCCGACAAGGCCCAGGCTGACGATATGGAGAAGAAGATGGACCGACTTCTGTCCCTGGACGAGGAGCGAGATGTGTTCACTTGGCAGAATGTTGACTACGTTATCCCTCTTGCTGGCGGTACTCGAAAGCTGCTGGACAATGTCCAGGGTTACGTCAAGCCCGGTACTATCACCGCTCTTATGGGAGAGTCTGGTGCTGGTAAGACCACTCTGCTCAACGTTCTGTCTCAGCGAATCAACTTTGGTGTCATTACTGGTGATATGTTTGTCAACGGCCGACCTCTGGATCGAACTTTCCAGCGACGAACTGGTTACGTCCAGCAGCAGGATCTGCATCTTGCCGAGTCTACTGTTCGTGAGTCTCTGATTTTCTCTGCCCGTCTTCGACAGCCCTCTTTCACCCCCGATGAGGAGAAGATTGCTTACTGTGACAAGATCATCAAGCTGCTTGGTATGGAGGCTTACGCCGAGTCCCTGGTTGGTGAGACTGGTCGAGGTCTGAACGTCGAGCAGCGAAAGAAGCTGTCTATTGGTGTCGAGCTGGTTGCCAAGCCCTCTCTGCTGCTGTTCTTGGATGAGCCCACCTCTGGTCTGGACTCTCAGTCTGCCTGGGCTATTGTGCAGTTCCTCAAGAACCTGGCTGCTGCCGGCCAGGCCATTCTGTGTACCATCCATCAGCCCTCTGCTACTCTGTTCGAGGAGTTTGACCGTCTTCTGCTTCTGAAGAAGGGTGGTCAGACCGTCTACTTTGGTGATATTGGAAAGAACTCCAACACTCTCGTCTCTTACTTTGAGCGACAGGGTGGTCGAAAGTGTGCTCCCGATGAGAACCCCGCCGAGTACATTCTTGAGTGTATCGGTGCCGGTGCTACTGCCACTGCCGACGGAGACTGGCACGACAAGTGGAAGAACTCCGAGGAGTACCGACAGACTACCGATGAGATTGCCAAGCTTCAGCAGGAGCTTGCTCAGCGACCTCAGAAGGAGCTGGACCCCTCTCTTCAGCGAAAGTACGCCGCTCCTTACCTGACTCAGCTTCGATGGGTTCTTCGACGAACTCAGATCCAGTTCTGGCGATCTCCTGGCTACATTATGGCCAAGTTCATGCTTCTGATTGTCGGTGGTCTCTTCATTGGTTTCTCTTTCTGGGACATCAAGTTCACTCTGTCTGGAATGCAGAACGCCATTTTCGCCGTCTTCATGATCACCACCCTGTCTGTTCCTCTTATCAACCAGATCCAGTCGTTTGCCTATCAGTCTCGAGAGCTGTTTGAGGTGCGAGAGTCGTCTTCCAACACCTTCCACTGGTCTTGTCTGCTCTTCTCGCAGTTCATCTCCGAGCTGCCCTACGCCCTGGTCGGTGGAACCATCTTCTACTGCTGTGTCTACTTCCCTACCAAGCTCGGTACTTCTGCTCGAGTGGCTGGATACTTCTACTTCATCTACGCCATTCTGTTCAACCTGTACTACCTGTCGTTTGGTCTGTGGATCCTGTACTTTTCTCCCGATGTGCCCTCGGCCTCCATCATCACCTCGCTCATGTTCTCCTTCGTCATTGCCTTCTGTGGTGTTATGCAGCCCGCTTCCCTCATGCCTGGTTTCTGGACCTTCATGTACAAGCTGTCTCCCTTCACCTACATCATCCAGGCCTACGTTGGAGATGTTATGCATGATCGTCAGATCCACTGTCTGGAGCGAGAGTTCTCTCGATTCAACCCCCCTAGTGGACAGACTTGTCAGGAGTACGCTGGCAAGTTCCTGAGCATGGCCACCGGCTACCTGGAGGACCCCAACGCTACTACCCAGTGTGGTTACTGCCCTTACACTGTTGCCGACGAGTTCATTGCCGGTGTCGGTATCAAGTACACCTACCGATGGCGAAACGTTGGCTTCATCTGCGCCTACATTGTCTTCAACATCTGTGCCATGGTTCTCTGTTACTACCTGGCTCGAGTTCGAGTGTGGCGAACCGGTGCTGCCATTGCTAACTGGAAGGCCAAGCGGGCCAAGAAGAAGGCCGCTAACAAGGAGAAGGTCTAAGTGGAGGATAATGCGGAGGATAATTGCGGAGGATACACACAAAAATTGTTTATTGACATATAGAATGATACATTGAGATTGATTTATTGAATTAGAGATTGTAGCTAGTTATGTAGAAGTAGAGTGATTGTATCTTGACAAAAAGGCATTTGTCACATGAGTATTTATGTGTTGGTTAATGATCCAACAATGACAGTTGAGTGTCTCGTATAGTCATTCTTGTAGACACCACTTGATGTATTATCAGAGGACTGAGACATGATAAGATGAGTTATTCGTCAAGAGTATCACGAGTGACCGACTAGCTAGCAAGTAACGACCCAACTACGAGTACGGAAGTAGTATCTCATAGTGGAACCACTTCTGATCACACTCAATGATCTACAATAGAACTGTTTCCTCAGTACACGTCACATACCCTGTAGCTCTAAACTAACCCTGGCCAACCCTGGTAGAGTGACAATGACATTTTCTAGCCCTCGATATCTCCCCACCGCACGGCTTCAATGACTCAACAACTATTACTCACTCATCTTGTGCACTCTAAAGGGCTTGCTTTTGATCTGTTTTTCTTCGCCTGCAGGTGGCATGTATCAATGGACGGCACTACGGACTCCGAAGAAACGGCACAGGTGCGTGTGAGGGGTGGAGAAAGTGATTGATGGGCGGATTTTTGAGCTCATTTCCAATTGATTACTCTTCAGACTTGTTTCATATGTGCTTAGAGCCCCCTCTTATTCTTGTTCACCTTTTCTCGTTTTCCAAATGTGGCTTCTGATAAGATCAATCACTTGTTTGTTCCTGGCTTGAGCCGCATAACCTCTGCATACGAAGGTGTCAGGTTGTAGGGTGGCAATTGTGGTAGGGTGATTAACTGGTGGTAGAAAAGGGATGAAAGATAATTCAAGAGGTATACAGGTTGTTTGAAGACCCCCATCTCCCCAATTGACCACGTGACTACTTTTCTCACCTCCCTATACCCCACCTCTCCATTCCAACTTACCTCCAATCTAATCAGGCTACTCTCAGACAGACGGCTCTTATAAGCCCCATCTCTCCCAACCTTGTTAGTTACCCACACCACACAATGAGAAGTATATATAGAGCCAGAACCCCGGTCAAAGCACCCCTTCTCGCCAAACACCTCACCACCTCCCACCGGTACTCAACAATGTCGCCCAACCCTGTCAACACCGCCTCTCTCGACGCCTGGAAGACCCAGGCCTCCAAGTCGGACAAGAACCGGCTGGCTCAGGCTGCCATTTCTCGAGGCAACTTCCAGGACATGATCATCGACCGATCTGCCCTCAACAAGAACATTGGCGTCTTCAACACCCAGATCCAGCTGGAGGGAACCCCCATCACATACCAGCGGTCGTCTGGCCGATGCTGGATCTTTGCTTCTCTGAACGTGCTGCGAATCGCCCTTCAGCAGAAACTCAAGATCCCCTCGTTCCAGTTCTCCCAGACCTACCTCTTCTTCTACGACAAGCTGGAGAAGTCCAACTGGTTCCTGGACAACGTCATTGACACCGCTGACGAGGAGCTCGACTCCCGACTGGTGCAGGAGCTGCTCAAGGAGCCCGTCAACGACGGTGGCCAGTTCGATATGATCATCAACCTGGTCGAGAAGTACGGTCTCGTGCCTCTGGACGTGTTCCCCGACTCGTGGAACTCGGAGAACTCGCGAAACATGTGCTACCTCATCACCGAGAAGCTGCGAGAGTACGCCCTGACCCTGCGAGAGCTGGTCAAGGCCGGCAAGAAGGACGAGGCTCTGGCCATGAAGGCCGACTTCCTCCAGGAGATCCACACCATTCTGTGCATCACTCTGGGCACTCCTCCTGCCGTGGACGAGAAGTTCACCTGGGACTTCCACACCCGAGACAAGGTGTCCGATAACAAGGAGCTCGAGATCTCTGCCAAGAAGGTCGAGACCCTGCAGCTGACCCCCAAGGAGCTGTACGAGCTGATTGGCATCGACTTCAAGAAGTATTTCTCGCTCATCAACGACCCCCGAAACGAGTACAACAAGCGATACACTGTTGACCGACTCAACAACGTTGCTGGAGGTGCCAAGGCCCACGTTGATTACGTCAACACCGACATTTCCGAGCTCAAGAAGGCTGCCATCAAGGCTATTCAGAACAACGAGGCCGTTTTCTTCGGTTCCGATGTCGGCAAGTTTGGAGACCGAAAGTCTGGCGTGCTCGACACCCAGGCCTGGGACTACAACCTGGGTTTCAACACCAGCATGAAGCTCAACAAGAAGCAGCGACTCCAGACCGGCTCTTCCATGATGACCCACGCCATGGCCATCACTGCCGTTCACCTGGACGAGAGCGGAAAGCCCGTTCGATGGCGAATCGAGAACTCCTGGGGTAAGGACAACGGTAAGGACGGTTACTACCAGATGTCCGACGCCTGGTTCGACGAGTACGTGTTCCAGGTGGTCACCACTGAGAAGTACGTTGAGCCTGAGGTTCTCGAGATTCTCAAGCAGGAGCCCAAGGTTCTGCCTCTGTGGGACCCCATGGGAGCTCTTGCCCGACTGTAAGTAGGGTGGACCTGTATTTATGCATATAATGAATATCAATGAATCACGAAAAGAAAATAAGACGTAGGCTCTTGAAGAAACACTTTCTTCCATTGAGATCCGACAGATCAAGTGTTTTACCATGTTCCATCTCGGTTTCGAATTAAGGTTTCCTTTTTCAAAAACCATAACCTAATCACTATGACGCGGTAATACCCCTTGATTGGAGCGACACGACATGTGTGCAGAGCTCTGAGAGATGAAAAAGAAAAGGATACACCTCGAAAGGATGCAAAAAGAAGAGGGCCCAACCGGGAATTGAACCCGGGACCTCTCGCAAATTGCCTAGGACACCCTAAGCGAGAATTATACCACTAAACCATCGGGCCTCAACTGTGACGTTTCAAGAGACGTGTTTCGTTTTGGCAGGCTAAAGAGGTCACGTGTCATTCATTGAACGCCAATAACCGGCTCTAGGTATATAGCTATAATGCATCTTTAGAATAAAAAAAAACGCATCTTAAGAATAAAAAAAAACGAGCCCCGAAAACGATTATGCAGTGTAAGATTCATTGAACGCCAATAACCGGCTCTAGGTATATAGCTATAATGCATCTTTAGAATAAAAAAAAACAGGCGAAAAAGCTTATTTTTGACTATAGAGAAAGGGCTTCCAAACAGAAAATATACGGTATTTACAGCAAATACAAATGGTTGTGAATAATGATGATTCGTTATATTATATTATGCTTTCTTCTCCGCGGTTGCTGGAGTGGTTGTGGTGGTGCTAGCTGTGGTTGAGGTTGTAGATGTAGATGCGGAGGCCAGAGGGGTGGTTTTCTTCTTGGTTTCGGTTTCCTTGGCTGCCAGAGTCTTCTTCTTGGGACCAGGCTTCTTTGCAGGCTTCTTGGTTTCCACTGGCTTGGGAGCCTCTTCGATCAGAGGGCCAGAGTAGACGAAGAAGCCGTCTTGAGTTGATGCTTGTTGTTCTTCCCATGCAGTTTCCGTGTCGTCAATGAACGGGTCATTGAGATCGTATTTGCCCTCGACCCGCTGTCGTCGTTTCATTTCCTTCTCTTCCTTTTCCTTGTCTTCTTCCTCCTCGTCGTCATCTTCCACCTCTCCGTCATCGTCCACCAGGTCCAGAGCCTGGTTGGGGTGCACATGATCGTATCCGTACTTGTCTTCTGCCAGTCGGGTGAAGTTGAGCACTGTGGTATCGTCTGCGGATGCCGTCCAGTCGTTGGCCTTGTCTGGGGTGGAGTAAAAGTCGTATTCCTGGTTGTCAATAACGTACTGCTTGGGTTCAGGCATGGTAGCGTTCTTGTCTGCCTTTTTGAGCACGGATTGCGACGGTTTGACCTTGACGTTGCCTCCAGCGAGCCGGATTCGCAGCCGCAAAGTCACCTCGGGCTTGGATCCTCGGCCAGCGTCTTTATTCTGGCCAATAGCGTCCAGACCCTGGGCCTGCTTCTTACCAGGAGACATGGGAACCGAGGGGGGAGGAGGGATATTTTCCTTGGGTCTGGCTGTGACTTTGTCGTCGGATCCAGACACGATGGGAATGGACCCCACCGACTGCTGAGCCTCGTCCTTCTTCTGCTTCTTCTTTCCCTTTTTGGGTCCTGGGGTCGGGTCATCTGCCTTTTTCCGTTTCCCTGCGGCCGTGGTAGCTGTAGTTTTTGCCGCTGTAGCCGCCTTTGCCTTCTTAGCGGCCGCTGGAGTGGTTTTGGCAGTTGCTGGAGTAGCAGGAGCCGTAGCAGGAGCAGGAGTTGACGCTGTAGAGGCATTAGGAGCACTAGGAGCACTAGGAGTAGGGGTTTGCTGCTGCTGGGTCTGCTGCTGCTGCTGCTGCTGCTGAGGCTGCTGATGAGCCACAGGAGGCTGGTATTGCGTCTGATACTGCTGCTGTGGAGGAGGATAGTGCTGTGGAGGCTGATGCTGGTACTCTGGCTGTCTGGGCTGCTGGAGCTGCTGGTAGGAAAACGTCGTGGCATACTGCGGAGGCGGTCCGGGCTGCTGATGCGGATGTGGATGCTGCGGAGGCGACTGCTGGTACGCTAGAGGGCTGCCTGGCGTTCCGTTGGACGGGTTGTTATCGTCGGACAGCAGCGACATGATGGACATGCCTGGGGAACGAGCATGGCCTGGGGGAGGAGCTGACATGGTGGATGCGTTTTAAATTGATGCCTGTTGTGTCGTATCTTTTTCCCGCTTCTGATCAGATTTTCTGGGTTCTGATGCTTCAGTATCGCGATGGTCTGTGGTGTGCTCTGTTAGGTGGTGAATATATCGACGGGTGAGTTTTTGCTGTTGTAATAACAGCACACTTTTCATGTTGGGACACTTGGGCCGCTTTTCCTGCTCTATGCATGGGTTGGGACGACACCTCTTTTGGCTGGGTATTACCACCATCCATAGATCCGAGCCGAGCCGTGGGTTATGGGGGTCACTGAGTCAGGTAGAGACGATAGAAACTGCGTAATATAGGTAAATGAGGGTCTGTGAGTTGATCTGTACTACCAGATACGCATTATATCTCGTCTCTCATCGTTCAATACTCCCCTCCAGTCTCCCCTCATCTACTTTAGTCTACGCCTCTGATGAGTGAAACAGCTCATTTAGAGCCTTATGCACTCTTGTTACATGGGAGTCAGGCGGAAAGGCCGTTCCGACCGGTACATGCCCCGCCGCAATACGCTTTGCGCAATTACCCTGTAGCTATACCCCAGCGTCGGCAGACTCCCCTACAATCTCCTGTTTATGCTCATCACCCTGTACACCCCGCAAAAGGGAAAGCCCACTTTTTGCCTTTTGGCTTTCAATGTAACTCTACCGGTGCCCCTTAATTATCGCCTTTAGTTAAGCGAGACTTGTACGCACACTTAATCAGATTGATCGAGTCTGTACAATGATTCTCAAGCCTGTTGCTGCTGGCCAAAGACAGCCTCTGCTGCCGCTGCTGCTCATAGCAGACGAAAGCGAAGACATTGTCCAGACGTATATCGACGAGGGAACCATGTACGAGATTACCGAAGACAACCAGGTGGTAGGCGTGCTACAGGTGATTGGCGACGAAATCAAAAACCTCGCTATAGCGCCCGGCAACCAGGGTAAAGGGCTGGGCAAGCGGGCTATAGCGCTTGTGCAGGAGCTACCAAACGTGTCCAAGCTCGTTGTGGGCACCGCAAACTCGTCGATAGATAACCTGGCCTTCTACCAAAAATGTGGGTTCCGCTTCAGCGACATTCGTCGGGACTTTTTTCTGCAGTACCCCGAGCCGATCTTCGAAAACGGAATCAGAGCCCTTGACATGCTCATGCTCGAGTGGACGAAGCAGAGTTAGCTGTCGCTGTCGAATTCTGTCAGTAGCCGCTGTAGGTGCCATAATCGGTTTAACCGCCATAGCCGATTCAACCGCTACAACCTCTGCCGTCGACAAGCGTGGAGCTGACAATACCATTGAGTGGCTTCAGTGTGCTTGTTCTGGCACAATGTTGACGCTAACTCTGGTGTAATGCTGACTGAGCTGAGCTATAATTGTGCTGATCAGACGACCTTAGGCCACAAAGAGCCCTTGGCGCGGGCTACTGGGCTTTTTGTACAGTAGCGTGCTGTGTTTTAGGGCTCCCTCTGTCCAGCTGTCATTTCAAGAACGCCCTCCTGTCACCATGCCAAAATATACACTTATTATCGAAAAGCCATGGACCAGACGATGGAATTGTAGCTGCCGCCCTATAGAGAATGTAGCTTTCATAGATGACTAAACCTCTCTTATCCAACATATGACTAACGTCAATTATCCTCGCCGATATCGCAGAGCTATTCTGCCAAAAGCACTTCATTTCTCAGGTTCGAACTGTTTTTTTCCATAATAAGACGGACCACCTTAGTTGCAACTATGGGCCAACCTTGACCTTCTCATCAAACAGATATAATAAGGGCGTCTGGGCCCATAATAGAGCGATCCACCAGCTGGCTAAAATAAGCAGCCCTCTGGACGGCCGGTCTCAGTGTACCCGGACTCTCGCCAATCATAGAAACCGTATAATCCGGGCCATGATCACCCCTGAAGACACCAGAGTCTGAGTTAACCGTACAGATCGAGGATCCGTGGAAAGGGAAAGCACCCAGAAAAGAGACCAGACCGCTTGGGAAACAACAAGAACACTACTGTTCAGAAGGTCTGGGAGGTTTGTGAGACAAAAACCGCATAATTACGCACCCTTACGTACTTGTCCCGTACAAGTGTCTGAAATACGCCCGAGTGAAGGCTCGTACAAAAGAGCAAGATTTCCAAACCTGCGTATTGTTCCAATGGGTGCATGATCTTCCTCCAAAAGGCACTAAGGGACCCACACTTTGAGATCTGGCTTTCGCTTGCTCTCATGATGCAGCGGTGCGTCTGGAAATACTCCGTGGATGAGACATGATGTCAAATACATCTGGTATCGCACCAACTTCTATCAGACATCTACACTAACCCCTCTCCCAATAATATACAATAAATTAAGTTATGATCGCTATAGAGCAGTTTTCACAATGCAACCTTCCCTGGTGTGATGTTTTTGTGCTTTTTTTTTGATAATGTGTGTGTACTCAAGCCCCCCATTAGGTGGAAGGGTTCAGCTTGAGCCAATCGTACTCGTCCTTCTCCTGCTTGACCAGCCGCGTCAGGTTCGACTTTTTGGTTCGAATGTACGCCTCCTTGGAAAGAGGGGCAATGGGAACCGGAGCCTGGGCCTGCGAGGGCTTGGGTCGCGGTGCGATGGGCACCAGAGGCACAGACTTGGTAGCCGACATGGGCGCCGTAGCAGGCAGAATCTTCTTACCGTAGGACGACGACGAAGCGATGGGAGTCATTCGAGGCACGGCAATGGGGTTGGACTTGTCGTTGGTCAGAGAAGACGATAACGACGAGTTGCCAGATGTAGTACCGGTGCCAGACGCTCGGTTTCGCTTCTTGATCACGTCCGTCTTCAGCGACAAGGGTCGCACCACACCGTGCAGCTTGAGGAAGAGTCCACAGGCGTTGCACAGAGACTCGCCCTCGGGCGACCGTCTCCACAGAGGAGTGGTGGTGGTGTTGCAGTTGGAGCACTGCAGCGCGTCCTTGTTGGAAGGACAGGACGTCGACATGGCCGACAGGGTCTGCGAGGACGCCGAGGTCGACACCTTTCGCAGGTTAGTAGAAGACGAGTTTTGACGCTTGATGGGTCGCAGGTTGGAGCCCATGGACGTGGTCATGGACCGGCACGAGGCCACCTTGGGCAGCAGCTGCTTGTGGGGCGACGTGAGGTTCACGCCCGAGTGGTACGACGTGGCCGCGGTGCTCTGCTCGGGCGAGGGAGACTCGGAGGCCATGGCCGAGGCAGACGACACGGAAAACCGCGCCTCTCGAGGAGGAGCAATGGCCGTGCTGCTGAGCGAGTTGGCCAGCGAATGCGGGTTCGTCAGAGCGTTGTTGCTGTTGCTTCGGAACGGGTCAAAGAACAGCGGCTCTTCCACGGGCGTCGACGCTCCAGACGAGGGCACACTGGCATTAGGTGTATGGTGGCCAGTGGATGAAAACGTCTGGAACTGGACGTTGGGAGATGCAGAGTAGGGGGACGAGAAGTGCGACGACCGGTTTCGTCGGATGGGGCCTCCTCGAATGGAGTTGGACCGCGAACGGGCCTGAGCAGACAGATGGGTCTGGCTCTGGTGCGTGGGCAGCGTGTTCTCCTGGTAAAAATCGATACCCTCGACCGCCAGGGGGTCCAGTGCGAAATGGAATGAGTTGTCTGCTGGGGCAGATGCGGCCATGCCTCCAGCAAAGTTTCCTCCTCCCACTCCGTTTCCTACTCCTCCTCCGGTGCTGTTGTGCTGCTGGCCCTGGGGTATACTGCTGAGCTGGCTGTGTAGATGCGAAGACGACGACGACGTGTTGGGGTTGTACGAGCCAAACGGCTGCGAGTTGTGCATATTGTTGAACAGGTCCGTCGACGAGTTGTTGTTGTTGTTGTTCATGTTGTTGTTGTTGTTGTTGTTCTGAGTAGAGGATCCCGTGTTGGCGCCGCCCATCATGCCGCTGGCGTTGTTGTAGGCTCCAAAGCTCTGGGCCATGCCGCTGGGGGTGTCGTACGAGCCGATTTGGAACATGCCGCCCTTGCCGGTGTTGTTGCTGGGCTCTTCGGGCGAGTCCACGATCGACTGGGGCGTCATGTCGAGACCGGTGCTGGAGGGCGTGGGCTCGTTGGAGAAGGAGTTTGATTTCGAAAAGACGGGCTGGAACGAAGACGAGTTGGTGTTGACGGAGCCAAACTGCGAGTCCAGGCCGTCGTCGGGACTGAGCAGCCCAAACTCGACGTTGACGCTCGACGTGGCCACCGTGGGCGCCACAGAGGGGCTGAAATGCGCAGGCGGCTTCTGCTGCTGCTGCTGCTGCTGGGGCACATTCTGCCGTCGCCAGTACGAGTTGTCCATGCGGGTCTGCTGGTTCACGTTCTTCTGGCCCGACAGCAGCATGCCCATGAGGTCGACGGGCTGCTGGAACGACTCGGCGAGCGCCTGGGTGTCCTTGGTGGCGGTGACATGGGTGTTGTTGGTGCTCAGCGAAGAGTCGTTGGCGTTGCCGTCCACGTCGATAAACTTGTCGAAGATGTCGTTGTCCTCGGGGAAAAAGTCGTTGAAGCCATCCGACTCGGAGTAGCCAGCGATTCCAAACATAAGGAGTGGTGGCTAGTGTGGAGGGTGTGAGTAATTAGACGGAAAGTGTGTGTGTGTGTGTGGTGAGTAAGCTGGGTTTTGTCTTTTTGAATGTAGGAATAAAAAGAGTCACACTGTGGAGGTCGTGTGCCAGGCTTCGTAGCTGTGTCGAGAGACTGGTTTGCGGGGGCGTTGCGAGGTTTTCTGTGTCGTGCGTGCAACAGAGCGTGTACTTGAGCAGTCCCTTTGGTTGTATATTCAAGAGGAAAAAATCGAAAAAAAGGATCTGCTGTGTGTGGGACTAGCCCAAAATTAAGTGCTGTAGGGAGGAAAGCTCAAAAAGCCCTGGGTGGCCAAAAGAAGCTTTTAGACTCTGGCGAAACCCTTATAAATCTGCCCTAAAAAGGCACCTTGTCTCCGGCTGCACGTTCTGGCGGCATCCACAAGGTTGAGCGCCAACCTTGTGGTGACGGCAAAAGGGCAAAAAACGACAAAAAACTCGTTTGACAAAACTCTTTGAACCTTGCTTTGTCCCACCTTTGTCACGGTACGCCTCCAGCCCTTGTGACAGCTCTTGTGAGGGCTCGCAAGGTTCCCCTAGCCACCCGAGTCGGCAAAACTACGGGGAAACCCGTATAGTGGCTGAGCGCTATAGAAGATTCGGTAGGTGGAAGGGGGGACGAAAATTCGGGGGTGTGGGTGGTCACGTGACAGTGGCGAATTTTCTCGCACCTCCTCTTTTCTCGTCTGTTTTTAGCTGCACCGGCCGGTGTTTGTCTACCAGCTGCTTGTCCTCCAGGTCGCTTGTTTGGGTCCATGGATCTGGTCAAATTAAGATGTGTCGTACGGAAACACCTTGTTGTACACTCCGCGTATATTATGATAGTCCTCCGGAGCTCTGCATTAACGAGCATTACTATTGTTATGGAAAAATGAATAGCTGGAGCCATGTTAACACATTCATTCATTCTCCTGGCCAGTCTGACTCAGTGCTGAGAATGACGTGATTGTATGCGAGTGGTACAGACGACTACGTCAATATACTGCGAGAGCTGCGTGGTTTCTGTGCGATAGTACAAGGTGGTCGGCATGGTGAGGGCGAAATTTTATTTGTAGGAGTGCGAAAGGGCAAATTTGCAGGGCAGAAAAAAGCTGCTGGCTTTCCTGGGGGCTTACGAGCGACATCGCTGGGGTAGAGTTGCCCTGGAGCGTCTGTCGCTCAAAGTCAAACGGCCTTTAAACCAAGATTTGCGTGAAAATGAAAAGCTAGAAGTGCGTCGCTCTGTACCGTCGAATTCTATGGAGAGGCAGCCATTGTACTCTGAGAGAGGATTGGGTATGAGCATATACGAGTCGTCGTACGTGTGCGTAAAAAGCTCGTTGTGGGCAAGGCTGATCAGCGTGTAATTAGCCTTGCTACTCCTTTTTCAGGTGCTGCTAGCGAGTCCTCCGAGGTATAGAGAGGCCATAGAGGAGTCTGAGACCACTCTCTTACGTCTGCACAAAGTACAGTCGGCATTTGAGTCAGCCCAAATAGTCGGATTCTCCATTCTCTAGCTCTCGCAAATCTCATTCCCAGCCATTCTCACACTACGCTTCAGATCTAGAGTCTTGGACTAGCACTAGCTCCTTCAACCCCCCACTTGCTAACCCCACAGCCATTGAGCTTGTGTGTCCCTGGCACATGTCCAAGCACGAGAGGTGCACTTTGCTTAACTCCGGCGTGTAATAAGTTATTTCCGGAGACCTACTTTTCGACAATATTCCTTCGTCTCTCTGTAGGAATATCACCAAACTTTTTCGGGAGTACTTTACGGCCTGCACCTGTGCATAGCAACTCATGGGAAGATTTTCCCTTTGTACGGTGTCAATCGCAGCTCCGAATAGCCCTAACAGAAGACCGTGGAGAGAATCCGGGCGCCGAAATGACGCCAAGTCTCAGGCGGTGCATCTCCCCCTTCTAGCCGTGCCGTATAGTATGGTTCTTCTGTAGTAGGCTCTGCTTGATGAATGCACTGAGAGAGAGTGAAGTCAAGGCTATGAACACTGAGTTCGATGGTTTTCAACAGGATTCTTGTTTGAGGGCGTAGTACTCGTTTGATCAAGGGTCTGTAAATCCACCATCACCTCGTATTCGCTTCTCTTCGGCCCCACTACCGCTTCAAGCGGTCTCAGTTGCTCGGCTTCTGAACCTCAGGGAAATTATTTTTTCCAGACATTTCTGCTAACGATCCACCGAAACTCAACTCAAAGTGGTTTCTCAGCTCTCAACTCAAACCCACAGGAAATAATGGTCTGAGAGAGAGTTACTCTGAGACACTGACAAAGTGAGACACCAAACCGCTGGAAGCGCAAACACCAATAACATCAGACTTTGAGTGTTTGGAGAGATGAATGAGTGCAAACGCCTGCAATGGAGCGCCTTCAGCACGCGATTCAAGCCATGATACCCTTAAGCCGGTCTATTTACCGCTAGCAGGCAGGTTGGGCGCCTAGGCCATTAATATCCACCCTTTGACAGGAGAAAGAGATCACGTGCCGGTGTCAAACAACGAACTCACCATACAAATAGAGTGTATCGACCAAACCCAGTGCTTCGGTTAGTCTTAGGTTGAGCATTATTGCTGTACACTCTCGGTTTGAGAAACGGACTCCTCTTTTCCAGAGTTTATGGAAGCTCTGAAATCTACTGGAGAGTCTCTTCCCATCGGCAGGCCTTTTCCGGAAAACGAGAAAAAGTGCAAGTGGTGGACATTGGTCTTCTCGATCGTCTGTAAAGGATCGTAAGCGCAAGCATGGTAGCTCAAAGCGTGCTAAAACCCGCATTGTTCTGGGAATGCCTCCAACACAGGAGACACTTGTCCACCCCTGGAGAATGAACAATTCTCTCACCGTGTCTGAAAATGTGAAACCCCATCTCATCTTGCACCGGCTTGCAGAGGGTCGGTAAATGAAGGCTGTGCTCATGTAGGCCGAGTTTACTGGACACCTCCATGGGCCTTTTTCGTTGCAGCTAGCCTATTGTCAGGGACGCATACGGAGCCTACAGTACACAGCCAAGACCTCTCTGCTGCTCATCCAGCCTGTGATTGCTTCCATCCCTCGTCTCAGAGCCTCTCACAGGGCTCCTCTGCTTCTCACCAATGCTCTTTTCCCTGGCCCAAACTCAGCTGTCCCCGACCCGGGTAGAGTTGAATAACTGGTCCCGTGCCATAATAAAATAGACAAGGTGCTAGCGGGTTCCCAAAGAAGCGGCGGGGGAGCAACTCAACGAGGAGCCTGGGGTAGACCTACAAGGTGTCAGGTTTGAGCGTTGTGTGCTGCTGACAGACGGGAACTACAACACTCGATGGAGCTCTCGGCTCTCGGCTTCGGTCATCTCTCAGACCTGGTGGTAAGTCCCCAAACGAGGTCGGTCCGACCACTGGACATTCCCGCTCTCCCTTACGGTTGGTTGCAGATCAAAGTCGTAATTGGAGTTTAACGTAGATACACCTGGCGACCATCGATGGACAACGCAGAGTCCCAGACGTGACTACAAAGCTGGGTGTCTCAGGCCGGGTGCAACAAAGAACCGGCCATTAATGTCGCAGGGAAACTGGTGCAGAGGTGCAACAGGTGTGGTCCAGGGACCGTTTAATGTTCCGGATCTTGTATGAAGCGTCGAGGCATAACTGGCAGCTATCGATCGAGACACCCCAGCCCCTGTTCCACGTATAGCCGCCGTAGCTATCATACAATAGCTCTCAGTCCGCTGTAAACAATGCTCGGCTGTCTCAAACTCGGTCTGGCCTTCGTCAGTGTAAATCCATACTTGCCAAGACGAAGCAAAGCAATTCTCAATTCTTCCTTATAGACGGGGATGGTACGCACGGTGGTTGTACCAGTACAAGTACAGAAATGTCTTCTCAATAACCAACAAATGAATACCAGGTATCCGTACAAAGACTCGTACACTTGAAAAGCGACTGAATACCCTCAGCATCTTAACTCAACTTGAAATACTGCTTAGACCCCCACTGGCACGGCTCGGCAAGATTAACGGTGCCTGAGACGTGTCTAAAGCGCAAAAAGGCCAAGACACCGGACCATCAAAGCTTTGAGACAGCTCCATCTGCCACGGCTTGGTTAGAGTGCACGATTTGGAAGCAAAATGCTGCTCATCCTCGTTCTCGCCATCGAGAAAATACGATCGTACAAAGCATATACGCTGCTCGATTCGGTGCAGGTCAGAGGTGGTGCATCGCAGAGTAGAGAAAGTGGTAGAAAAAAGGAATGGGAGCGAGCGGTGGGGTGGGCTGTCTTTTCTTTTGCAAATTAGTGTCAAATATCAACGTTGCTGGACTCCTATGTCGATGTTGACGTCTTGACATTGACAGCCTTGTCTCCGAAATGACGTGAGTTGGACTAATGTCCATTAGGGGAATGGAATGGGGAATGGGGAATGAAAGAATGAGGAATCATGGAGATGTCCGATGTTTGACACTGAAATATGTGTCTGGATATTTAGTGTGGTTTTTACAGCCACTTGAAGGTGTACAAGGTGGGCACACCATCCCCTGCTGTTCATAAGTTCATTGACAGCACAACTATACCTCCAAGTAAAGTAGGGACAATATACGAATACGACAGGAGTGGGGTTTACGCTTCGTTTTCTGTGGTTCATTCTCCGTAGTCAAGCTTCTGTCAGTCGGCACAGCATGACTCAGCAAAATTCTGTGTGGGGTTCATGTCAGGACATCTTTGCGAGGTGTCACTAATTACAAACATACTATAAAGACTTGTTGGGGAGACAGAGGTTTGAGACATGGTTGGTCAGATGACTTGACGGAGAAGTGTGGCATCGTCAGTAAGAGCAGGTATTCGTGTCATCGTCACAAACATCCTGCACCTTCTGATAACCTCTGTTTACTCACGTTATTGTTGAAGCCTGGTTATGAAAACTGAAGTATGAGGATAAGAACTCGTAGTATCCGTACAGATGCAAGTGTAACTTGAGAAGTGATCAAATAGTCTACTTGTACGCTGATCTGAGGTCAACTCGAGTGGGATGTTCACATCTATTTCATCCAAATCATCTCCTCTTCAGAACTTCTCACTTTTCAGCAGACTCGTCACACCTCGAGAAACATTCGGATCTTTTGAAATGGTAGAGACCTGCAACTGAGGATCTCTTCTGCTTCACTCTCAAATCTCTGGCATCCTTTTGGACATCTCTTTCACCCTCTCTTCTACACGTCAACCTCTGTTATACACATTATCCAGATTATGCTATATGTAGACGAGAATCGAACACTCTCCGTCTTTGGTAGGTGAACATCTGTTGGTCGATGCTGTGGTGGCTATTTACTTGTTTGTGCTTGTGCTTGTGCTTGTGGTTGGGGTATTGCTTCACTTCTCCTCGGTCTCGTAAAGAGCCTGCTTCTCCACTCCCTCCTTGAGACTGTCTGAGTGCACCTTGTATTCAAAGGTGACGCTTTCGGGCACTCCCAGAACCGCCTGCATGCCTGCTCGGATCGCCTCCGTCACCTGGGGATCGTTGCTGGTCCGGTTCCACACGGAAATGATGTCCTCCTCCTTTCGTACCGAGATGACGGCTCCCACAATCTCGTCCTGGTACTGTCCCTCGGGCAGCAGCGTGCCTCCCACCAGCGCCAGCAGCAACTTTTCCCAGTATACTGCTGCCTGGTGTCTGAGCGACGCAATCTGCATTGGGGGAGCTCTAGTGGGCACCACGATATCGTCATCGTTGTCCAGCTTGGCAAACTGCTTCGAGGGCCGTCTCAGTCTGCACACCCACTTGCCTCCGCACACATTGTGGCTGTCTTCCCACATGGGCTTGATTCCCCGGCGGAAGACCTGGAACTCGGACGTGTACGGCAGCTTGTCCACATGCTTGAGGTGGCCGTAGAAAGACCAGAACTCCTCCACGGTGGCAAACGTGCACACCCGCTTGGTGGCGGCCTCGTAGTTGGAGATGCGCACGCCCTGGGCCCGGTAGAAGAACCAAATGGTCCACTGGGACTCCAGGATCCGCTGGCCCAGTCGTGGGGTCACCACCACCTCGTTGTTTTCGTTGACCACCGTGTTGGGGTCCATCAGAGGCGTGCTTGGGTCGTCGTACGGCACTCTGGGAGCACTGCCTCCACCCTGGTTGCCTCCATGGTGGTGGTGAGAGCCGTTGTGTTTCCTCTCGAACCGCTTGGATCCTCCAATGGCGCCTACTGCCTGGGAGTCCTTACCCTGTCTGGGCCGCCATGGTCCTCCGATCGACGACCCAATTGGCGATGCGTGTGTGCCCAGCGCGCCGTTTCCCTCCTTGAAGTCCTTGAATCCCGGGCCGAAACTGAAGTCGCTGTGTTTCTTGTTCCAAATCGAAGAGACGTCTGACATGAGTGGTGTAGTCGTTCTTGTGTCTGTGTAGATGTAGGTGCTAGTGTCTGTGTGTGTCTGCGTTTCTGTGTTAATGTCGCTTGGAGCTGTGTCGCTTAAAGAGCTCTCGGAAATGTTGTATGAATGCTTAGGTGGGTGGTATGTGTATAGATTGATTCTGGTGTATGATGTGAGGTCTTCAGATTTTGCAACCCAAACTCAAAACGCGCAATCAGATGTGTGGGGGAACGACACCTTGTGGGATTACAGACGAGCTGTGAGGCGGTGGCAAAAGTAGGGGGTAAAGGAAGACATTATTGGGGGTCTCAGATCCGTTAAATATGATTCGCCTTGTTTTTGTGTCCACAGAAGGCTCCAATACAGATATTATCACTACACATGTCTGACGTCATTGTCATGTGACCAAAAGTTATAAATAAGAGGGCAGTAGAGGAGGTGTAGTATGAAGAGTGTGGAGAATAAAAACTACATGGTCTCATCTCCTGCTCCCTCGTCACACCCGCTATGTCACCCTTTTGTCTATATAACCCCCTCTTGTCCCACTTTTCACCTCTTTCACTCCCACCAATAACGCTATTCAAGTATTCTGACTGATTGAATAATAGCCAGACGCTATTTGCACTTAGCCTCTTGTCACACCAGAACGTCTCACCACCAGACAGCTCAATTGCACGGCGGAAAAGAGGCCCCAGAAGCAGATTGCAGACATGACCACCGTGTCCAAATCACTGTCGCACAGCGTCAGCCATCTCACTCGAGCGTGCCGCACCCGAATCGCCTGTTCGGATCGTCTGGCTCCGACTAGCCGAAGAAACCTCTGCTACAGCTCCAAAACAGGGTTAGGGTCCGCCAACCGTACGGCACTCGACCTGCATGGCCTCTGCGGCAGGTCCACTCTTCTCCACCGGAAATTTCTTTCTTCTCTCTCCTCATCTGAAAACACAATGGCTGATCTCAACAAGTTTTTCGAGACCGTCGACTCTCTCAAGCCCGAATTCATCAAGCGTGAGTACTAACCACAGGTTTTATGGGGTGCACTGTCCTCGCATTTTGAGTGGGGTTACATAGACCAAGTGTGGGTGGTGTGCCACTTGTAAGCAGTTATTGCACGCATGACATTGGTTGTGAGAGGGGCTGTGAATTGATGGCATCGGGATATCATACGGAAATCGTTCAATTCACAATCAATGACGTGTCATTGTGGCGTCTACCTAGTGGTTACCATAACTCCACCAATAACCGAGCCGGCAAACACTACGAGGTAACGACTCTCAATCTGTTCAATATACTAACCCAGGACTCGCTGATGCCGTGGCTATCCCCTCTGTGTCTGCCGACGCCGAGCACCGACCCGAGGTGGTCAAGATGGCCCACTGGACCGTCGACCAGCTCAAGGCTCTGGGCGCCCACGACATTGAGCTGCGAGAGCTGGGTGTCCAGGAGGGCACCGAGGACCTGCAGCTTCCCCCCGTGGTCCTCGCCAAGTACGGCAACGACCCCAACAAGAAGAACATTCTGATCTACGGCCATCTGGATGTTCAGCCCGCTCTCCAGGAGGACGGCTGGGACACGGACCCCTTCGTGCTCACCGTCGACGAGTCCAAGGACGTCATGTACGGCCGAGGCTCCACCGACGACAAGGGCCCCGTCATTGGCTGGCTCAACGCCATTGAGGCCTACAAGAAGGCCGGCCTCGACTTCCCCGTCAACCTGGTCATGTGCTTCGAGGGAATGGAGGAGTCTGGATCTCTGGGTCTGGAGCAGCTTGTCTTTGCCGAGGGCGACAAGTACTTCAAGGGAGTGGACGCCGTTTGCATTTCCGACAACTACTGGCTCGGCACCACCCACCCTGTTCTGACCTACGGTCTGCGAGGCTGCAACTACTACGCCATCACCATCACCGGTCCTGGCGCTGATCTGCACTCCGGTGTCTTTGGAGGAATTGTCAACGAGCCCATGATCGACCTCTCCAAGGTGCTGGCCACCCTGGTGGACGGCAAGGGCAAGATCCAGATCGAGGGCGTCGACAAGATGGTTGCCTCCGTGACCGAGGAGGAGCGAGCCCGATACGATGACATCCACTACGACATCAAGGAGCTCACCGACGCCACCGGCGGCAAGGACATCAACATGCACTCCACCAAGGAGGACACTCTGATGGCCCGATGGCGATACCCCTCTCTGTCCATCCACGGAATCGAGGGCGCCTTCTCCGGTGCTGGAGCCAAGACCGTGATCCCCGCCAAGGTCTCTGGAAAGTTCTCCATCCGAACCGTGCCCAACATCAACTCCAAGATGCTGGACGAGCTTGTGTTCGCCCACGTCGAGAAGGAGTTTGCCAAGCTCGGCTCCAAGTGCAAGCTCGAGGTCGAGCTGGTCCACGACGGAGACTACTGGGTGTCTGACCCCAACAACTGGAACTTCACCGCCGCCAAGAAGGCCACCAAGGCCGTGTGGGGCGTTGAGCCCGATCTCACTCGAGAGGGAGGATCTATCCCCATCACTCTCATCTTCGAGCAGGCCACCAAGTCCGATGTTCTGCTGCTGCCCATGGGCCGAGGAGACGACGGAGCCCACTCCATCAACGAGAAGCTCAACATCTCCAACTACATTGGTGGAGTCAAGACTCTCGGTGCCTACCTGCACTACATTGCCGAGGAGAAGAAGGAGTAGGTTACTTAGCTTATCCGCTATTTATATATACGTAAGGTGATGTTAAGAGTAAGAGCGAGGTTTGAAAGAGTAGACAAATGACAGGGACACTTTGAGAAGAAGGTGTAGTAATACTCGTGCTGTGACATAGAGGGCTATGACTTGGTATTGAGGAACTGTAGGCAGAAAATCTGTCTTATTGAAGTGTCCAAGACCTAAAAAGAACGGGTTCTATATCTGAAAATTATATGGGTGTGTCTCGGATCTCTGTAATGTAGAACTCTTCTGGTTTTGGAGTGAATATAGCGTGTCCCTAAGCTCCAGCTATAGTGTATGGATGATGTCGTATTTCCCAGTTGACCAGCTTGTTTATATAAGCTATATCTGTCAAATATTAGTTGACTCTACTCACTCCTCGGTTAGGTACTTTGTTAAGACTCTCAAAACCTACTTGACAATATAGTTAGGTACTCTTGAAAACATCAAATCTTCATTTCACCCTTTCGCGTCGGAAAAAACAGGGTCCCTGCCTGACGATGGCTCCCACCGACCTCTGGAAACGTATATGAAAGGAGTGCGCCCTCGATTACCTTCAGACACCTCCATCAGGTGGTGTAATGCGACGCTAATTTTGAGTGTCGGATTTACTGTCGAGCCTGGTTCAAAGGGAGGAGCGTAAATTATTGCACCTATCAGATTGACGAGGAGTCTACGGTGCCTGGCTATAAGGCATTATTGGAGTGGAAATAGAGACTGAGAACCGATCTGGTGACAGCAACTCTTGGTTTGTGGCTGAAACGAGTGTATTTCCACTGAAACTTGGTTTGGTGGTGTACACATTCCTCTCGATCCACACCATGCTTGCTTCTGAATCTGGATACCACTGGAATGCCGTGTGGCAGAGTGTGGGCAGATGGATAAACGGATGCCGTGGATAGGAATGCCGTGTGGAAGCCGTCTTCACAAGTCTTTCAAAAGCCGCCTTGCTCTGTAACAGAGAGGGGTACCCCCACTTACATCAGATCCCAGTCCTTATTCATACTATAAGCATCAAAGTGTGTAAAGTAACCGTAACGGTCGGTTCTCTATTTCGTAAACCACCTAAAACACCTATCACAGTCTCCACAACACCCCGAGTAATCACCGGAAGTGGCCGGATGGTAGGACTCGCTAAATCCTCGGTCTGATTGGGTGCCGGAAAAACTGAAGGCTGCCGATGCGTCTCCACCTTGGAGATGCGCGCCAAGCGCTGGGAGGGGGTCGTGTTTGCAAGCAACAGTTTTTCCTGAACCTAAAGAGCGAGTCGAGTTTAATTACTCCGGTAATTAGTCGGCAGACCCAAGCGAATATGACGTAGGAACCAACTTAACGTACGATTCAAAGTGGAGCCATTGGAATGAGGATGGTGGTGGTGCGTAACGACTGATGATACGGTGTTGGATGATTAGTAATATTACATCAGAAGTCGTTTCTAGTTGAACGTCTAAACCATTATCTTAACTACTAGTCGTTCTACACTTCGGTTTGGTTTTTTCATCATATAAATATTATTCTATCATACAGTCGTTAATTGTTAGTTTACCAGAAATCACCGTGGTCCTTCATGGCAGCAGAGACCTTGAGGAAACCAGCAATGTTGGCACCCTTGACAAGAGAGGGGAGGCCGTCGACCTTCTCGGAAGAGTAGGTGGAAGCAGTCTCAACACAGGTGTTGAAGCAGTCGACCATGATGTCCTTGAGCTTCTGGTCAACCTCCTCCTTGGTCCAGGAGATTCGCTGAGAGTTCTGGGCCATCTCCAGACCGGAAACGGCAACACCACCGGCGTTGGCGGCCTTACCGGGTCCGTACCAGATACCGTTGGGTCGGGCCATTCGCTCGGCCTCAAAGACCTCAATGGCGTCGGACTCACAGCCCATGTTGGAGCCCTCGGCGATGAACTTGCAGCCGGCGGCAACCAGAGACTTGGCCTCCTCGCCGGAAACCTCGTTCTGGGTGGCACAAGGAAGAGCAACGTCGACCTTGCCAACGTGGCACCAGGGTCGGGCGTCCTCAATGTACTTGAACTTGGTCTCGGGGAGAGTGGCAGAGGGGTAGAGAGAAGCCAGCTCCTTGTGCTGGAGCTTGATGTCGGCAATCTGCTCAATCTCGGCGGGGGTGAAGCCCTCGGTGAAGTCGGAGACCAGGACCAGAGCTCCCTTGGAGTCGGACATGGAGACAACGTTTCCGCCGAGCTCAATGACCTTGAGAGCGGCGTACTGGGCAACGTTTCCGGAACCGGAGATGGCAACTCGCTTGCCCTTGAAGGACTCCTTGCCGGAGGTGGCGTACTCAATCATCTTCTCGACGTAGTAGACCAGACCGAAACCGGTGGCCTCAGGTCGGATCAGAGATCCACCCCAGGTCAGACCCTTACCGGTCAGAACTCCCTCCCAGGTGTTCTTGTACTTCTTGTAGGCTCCGAAAAGGAAACCGACCTCTCGGCCTCCGACACCAATGTCACCAGCGGGGACATCGGTATCAGCGCCAATGTGTCTGTGGAGCTCGCCCATGAAGGCGTAGCAGAATCGTCGGATCTCGGAGTCGGACTTGCCCTTGGGGTCGAAGTCAGCACCACCCTTACCACCTCCAATGTTGAGGCCGGTCAAGGCGTTCTTGAAGATCTGCTCGTATCCCAGGAACTTGAGGATAGACAGGTTGACAGAGGGGTGGAATCGGAGACCGCCCTTGTAAGGACCCAGGGCAGAGTTGAACTGGACTCGGTAGCCCCGGTTGACCTGCAGCTTGCCGGCATCGTCCTCCCACACGACTCGGAACTGGATGATTCGCTCGGGCACAGACACCACGGGGATGACCTTCTCAAACTCGGGGTGCTTGTCGAACAGAGTCGAGTCGTGGATGGAGTTGTAGAGCTCGTCGTAAGCCTGTTGGAATTCGGGTTCAGCGGGGTAGTTCATTGTGATTGAGAGTGGATGATGAGAGAAGACTGGACCTCAGAGCCTCTCTCCTCTATATATACCTTCTCGGAGGTTGTAGTGTGCTCACATGAAGATGAATTTTTCATGCAGGCCAAAAAAAGGCTAACGCCGACCAGACCAAACTATGGAGGGTGACAGTGGCTATTGTGGTCGTAGAGGGGAAAAAAGAGGTGCTTTGGAGAGCTGGAAACCTTGCGGAGATGATGAAATCAAATAAACGGGCTTTTTCTCACAACATTCGCCAATTCTCACCCATCTACTCGCTCCCATTGGCTGAGATAACGAAACACTAAAATGCTTAGACTCGGTTCGCCCTTGTGCGCTCACGCCTCCGGTGCATGCTTATCAGGGCCGTTGTGGCCAATGGGAGGCAAGAGCGGGCTAGAGTTGAACCTAGATTTCCAATTTTGTGAACCTTATCCTGCCTATGGAGGTTCCGTACCACGCAGATTATTGGTGAGCCACAACCAAAAGACGCCGATAGACCCTCTTTCCTGGCGTCCGGGGGCGGTTAGTGGCTAAGGTTGGGTCCTGAATCACCCTCCGAGCTTGTCCAAACGCTGTCAGACCTCTTTGGGCCACCCCGCAATCGGCCTCCACAGATATTCCGAGCCTGCGGTATCGGCCCAGGTCGTATGAGCTCTCTCTCTCTGTCTTCTCTTCGCTCTTTCTCACGAGGGCTGGTCACGGGACATGTTCGGCCCTAAAGTGGTGTATTAGGCGAGCGCAGTGGAAAAACCGTGCAGTCTGATGTTGGCTGTGTTAGGATGGTAGGTACAGTATTCTTCGCTCTAGAACCATAGGACGGACTTATTCTGGCTATACCGGTACGTGCCAGACTACTCGTAGGCACCAGGGCCGACACCGGTGGCCTACCGTTAGCTCCTTGGTCTCTTAGCTCAACTCTATGGTAGCCCCTTGGCGTCTGGTTTTACGTTTTGGATCAGATTAATGAGGCTTCGTTTTGAACGAAATGTGGTGTTTTTTTCGGACGACTATTTTCCGAAACACAATTACGGCCACTGAGAAGCCGTACAATGGCAATCTCTGGTCATTCGCTTTCACACGTCTTTCGGCCGAGTCGGCCGTTATGCAACGGACGAGTTTTTGGCTCAGTAAACACCGCATTAAAGAGGGCCCCAAAGAGAAAAACCAAGGCCAAAGAACAAAAGCCAGAGCCCAGACAAAAGGAGTGTTTCGCAGTTGCATAATCAACACATTCGACACCCAATGAGAGATCCGCCCGCATGACAAGGCCCGACCGTACGACGTCATTTATTGGGGTCGCCCCACCATCTGAGTCCAGCGGGGTAGACCCGAGATTGTTTGACTCTGACAGTGGTAGTCTCTTCTGTCGTAACTGTACTTGCCCCGGAGGTTATCCCACTTCGTATTGGAATAACCTATGCTTTCTCTCTACGAGCTGGTGAGGAATAATTTGCCTGCCTTTCTGTAATTTTTCCACGGCAGAGTTTCGGCTCAGTGGACAAGAGGACTGTGCGCGTGCGTCCATCGGACCTCCGTCGGCTGACTATGACGTAGCCACCGGGTTTTTTAGAACCATGACGTGGCCAAGGCTGCTTGAGGCAGAGTGACAGTTGACAGCTCGTGCGAGTGTGGAGGTCAGAATGAATCTCGCTAGAGCTACGGTTTCACATTGCTGACCCCCACACGGAGTTAAGGCCCCTCTTTTTCTAGCCACACCAGCCACGGATCGCTGTGAAAAAAACTTGTTGATTAAATTGTAATTTTATTGGCGAAAAGACGGGATAAAGAGACTGTCGCATCAAGTCAAGAGAGCGACATGACATCTCGTAGCGTAACATTGATGTAGATACATCGGACTAATTTTGGGCTAAAGACAAAGGACAAAGAATGGCAGCCAGACGTCTGGGGCGTAAATGTTGGAGACGGAAACACAGGGCCGGTCGTCTTTAACAGGCCCGTAGACTCGTTTCCCGACTCACTCTCCTTTGATTGTCTCTCCATCTCTTCATTGCCGTGTTTAAACTCTCGGAATTTTTAGGAAGAGCCATTAGGTTTACTTTTCCAGCATAAACGGTTCGCTACGGCCAAAAACCTGCTGCACGGAATAAAACGGTGGATCTGCGGATTTGGCGGTAATACCCCGGCTATTGAAGGTTCCGCAGGGCTGATCTATAGCCGTGCCAGGGGAATAGATTGGGCAGCTTAGACGAGAGGTTGCTCTGATACAACAAGGTCGCCATGTCTGCTCCATCTTTTTCGCATCTTAAACTACCACTCTAATTAGTCTCACTGGACTTACAGTAGAGACGTGGAGCCAGACAAAATTAACCAACGTATACGTGCCCTCTTGCGCGTGAGAAGGCATGTCTCCGGTGAACAAACGGTAGGCGACGGGACCCACCTTTCGAGATGTTGACAGTGGTTATGGCTCCGTCATGCTCCGTCGATAGCCAGGTGTAGGAAGGACGATCCCGAAAGGGGGTGAAAGAGACCCCCCAAAAAGATGAGATATACGAACGAGGGGAAGTGGGGGTACAAGCGATAAAGGAGTATGGGAGTGTTTGTCTCGCGTGACTCGTTGTATTGGACCGAGCGGCTCGTTTCTTGGCCATCTCTTGAGTTGAAAAATCCCGTGTTTCAGAGTCTCTATGTTCAGTCTATTTAGACAGCTTAACTCAGGTTGGAGGGAAGCTGAGTCAGAAAAAGACCATACGCACAGGGAGGTGGCCGAAAGCCTCAGTCTTACCGCCATCATATCACAACTGTACTTGTACAAGTAGTCAAACCTGGTAAATCTCTTATTTCCCCTCTACTCGTTCTATCACATGCCTCCCTGAGACACCCAATGTCCCCAGTTGAGGTGTCTTACACGAAGGCACATGAACATGCATGGTGGGAGATTAGAGATCAGGGAGATGAATAGTTGTACAAGTAATTAAACGTGCCTGTATAATTATTGAAGTACAATAGGCCATGATCAACACTGCCGTTATCAGGTCAATAATTATTCCGATCATACTGTATGAGAACTCTGTATGGTGACGCTATAATTTTTTTCAATTAGAGCAAGCTGTAGGTCTTCCACTGTAATTAGCTCAGCACAGGATGTTCCTCAAGTTGTCTAACAATGACCACCAAAGACCTCTACAAGTAACACGGTCTCCTCACCCACAGTACAACTCTACACCTCCACTCCCACCTACTCAATCTATAATATCCTTATTTATTTACCCCGGAGAAGCGACAGCTCGAAGCCGTCGTCTCTTCGTCCTGACGACGACGAGCCCTCGGACGGTTCCTCTTCGTCGTCGATTTCAAACTTGTCGGCCTCCTCGTCGTTCAGGCCCAGCTCCTCCTCCTCGGTGGCCAGGGGCACGTGCTGTCCTCGGTGCGAGTCCCGGCTCGTCAGCTGGGTGCCCGACAGGTACTTGTAGAGCATGATGAGCGACAGGAAGAGGAAGTAGACCAGGAAGGCGGCCGACGACAGCGTCAGCAGGTACGACGAGTGGTCGATGCCGGCGTCGTTGAGGTACGCCATCTGCTCCTCGGTGGCTCCCATGAAACAGATTCCGGACTCGACGAGCAGGAAGGGAGGCAGGAACTGCCAGGCCTTGGCGACCGCGAGCTTGGAGGGGCCGTCCTTGAGCACGAACGAGATCTCGATGATTCGGGTGAATCCAGCGAGCATCAGGGCCCAGCCAAAGAAGGCGTGGACCTTGGTGGACACCTCAAGATGCTGGGCATGCTCACTCATGGCGTAGCCGGTGAAAATGAGCACAATGGAGGGAATGTGGTTTCGCATGGGAGGCGAGCCGGCAACCCATCTCTTTCGAGACAGCAGAATGCCGACCAGACCGGCACACCACCAAATGATACCCATGGAGGTGTGCTGGTAGTCGCCATGAGACCAGGGCTGGCCCCATCTGTGCTCGGTAAAGGTGTTGACAATTCCCCACAGCATGATGATGGTGGAGTCGTAGAACTCCTGGGACACGTTTCGTCGCTGGAGCCAGGCCTCTCCCAGCAGCAGCATGATGGTGAGAATGCAGCCGTAGGCAATGAAGGACGAGCCCATGATGCCGTGAGCGAGACACTGGCCAAGATGGTCCTTATGACACCAGCCGAACATGGTGATGAAGATGAAGCCAAACTGGACCCACGAGGCAATGGGCAGGAAGCATGCCAGAACAAGCAGACACTTGGACAGCACGTTCCGCACCCGGTAGAAGAAGGGGTATCGTCTGAGCACGCTGTTTTCCTCGAGCTCGCCCTCCCGGGTTCGCAGGGGGATCTGCAGGAACACGGCAAAGAACACCTGGACGCCAGCAAGCACCATGAGAATCCAGCCCCAGATGAGAGCGATGTTGTTAGGGGAGTATCTTCGGCCTCCATGGGTGAGGCCAAAGACCATTCCCACGACCGCCGTTGCCGCAGCGACAATCTGCATGGGAATGAAGTATCTGTGTCGAGCCAGGCCCATCATGAGGCCCACGGGGAACATGATTCCAAACGCCAGCATGGTGACCAGCACGTAGGTCCACATGCCTGCGCCCACGCTCTCGTTGGACGTGTACTGGCCCTCGGGAATGTCGTGGTTGCCCTCCTCGTACTCCGGCAGCGTGTTGCCATGGTGGTGGTGACCTTCGTCTCGTACAAAGTGGTGCATTTTGTGAGGTGGAGTTCAACAGTCGCGTTTCAAGGACTATATCCACCACGCTCACACACCTAAACTTTGACTTTGGGAGCGATTTGCTGTTGAACGGTTTTCTAGAGGGGGGTAAGTGGTAGCTACGTAGTAGATGTTCTTGGTATTTTCAATCTCTCTCAATCGCCGTTCTGATTGCTCGTATTATACTAAATTGCTCAGTCATCTCATCTCGCTACTGTACGTCCCACAGACCTCCTCAAACTACACGTCACGTCACTCCATCACCCCATTAAACTTAACACGGGGTGGAGCCATGTCCAAGAGTGTATCCGAGCAATGGGGCGTCAACCTAGAAGGGGCAAAAGTCGGTTCTTTTTGGACACGATACTGCCCACGAGCCGAAATCTCCGACCGAAAGAATTTTCAATCCGCATATTATTCATGTATGTATGCATCGTGACGCGTGAGCGATTTCCTCGGGTCGGAGATCGGATCGATTCAGGTCTCGAGAATGGCGTTTTGGTTTCCACAATGATGCAGCGTATGTGCTGGGTGGCTGATGCATGAATTTAGACTGCAGTTGCGTTTGCTATCTGAATCGGGCTAGCATTTCTGGACTTGCCGTGGTAGATCAGCTTTGGGCAGTGGGGCTTAACTAACTGTACTTGAGGAACGTAGGTGGGAATGGCTTTTAAGACGCCTTTGAGAGGTCGAATTTCTCCAGGACAGGTTTCTATTGGACTCTGATGACAATAATAGCTTCTCTTTGCAGCTTTCGTAGGAATTTATTCTCATTACACCAGTCCTGACTGCCTTCCTATAGGATGTTATTCAGCTGTGTCTGAAGTAACTCTCAACAAAGCTCGTTCTTGAGCACATGGAGATCAGATGCACTTTACAAAAACACTTAGCAAGAGGAAGAAACAATGAAAGATAGTATCAGCCAAACAAATAATTGCAACATTTTTCAGTTATTAGTTCTCCCGGCTATTGAAACTGAACTGCTGTCCTTGCTGAGAGATCAATGGTTGATTACATAATCAATACATAGGCAAAAGTCAACACAGCACTGAGAGTAAAGAAAACACCAAGAGAAGCTCTAACAGAGGTTTAGGCTGATATCATAGCACAGAGCAGTGAAGACTGTGTGTGCATCTCTCAAAAAGTGCTACTGCGAGAAGCTATCAGTTCTTACATAAGCAGTCCACTGTTGGAACGACACCACAACAGATAGAAATGAAATGAAACATTACTCAAATGCTCTATAAATTAAGAGCTCTCGAATTATTTTACACTCGTCACTTTTTCATCTATGGTGGTGTCATGAAGGACTATCTAGGATGCTTACATAAGCGCACTTACACGGACTGTTGGTATAATGACACAGACAAACGAGATAGATGACAACCAAGACCACGGCTGTACTCAGATCAACGCTATCTTTTCAACGATATCAAACACATCCACTTTCTTTTCTAAACTCGCCCACTTCCAGAGACTCACTGGAAGACCCCAAAGGTTCTTTCCCCTTACTTGACGAGATTATGGAGTTACCTACAGCTGAGAAACTAATTAGATAGAATAGACGAAACCGAGAAAGAAAGAGAAGATCAAAGAATCTCGCCCTAAACAACTCCTGATAGGCTCATTTCCTTCACCGATACTAACTCTGGTTAGACTGCTCTTATCAGCGAGTAAGTACAAGCATATACCCGTAAGTCCTTCTTTCCAATAGAGGCAATCCCGTCTTTCTTTGGAAATATTATTTCCATTATCTCCCACTCGCACCTCTTCACCTCCATCCCCACCTATATTACCACACCCATAACATGTATCAATATGCAATGTCCCACCAGTTCGACTCCATACAGTGGAATCATCATGCACAGCTGATTTATCCTCCCAACCTTGCCCTACCTACATCACCAGTCGACAGCGGAGTGCCAAAACCAATGACGATCGACTTTGACAGCATCATTGCGCCGAAGCTGGGCGCTCGCGAGTCGATTTCGTGGAACAGAAACGGCATCATCGCCAGTATAGCCGAGGAGGGAGTGGAAACGAGTCTTTTGGTGTGCACCGATGGTCAGGACTGGAAATTGACGAAACCCACGCTTTTTGCACCCAAAAGCATCCTGCAACCGCCTACTACGTCGTTTGTGACCCCGCATCGAGCCTTTTGTCACGTCGAATGGTCTCCTTCAGGCTCAGATCTCGCAATCATCGACACCCTGGGATCACTATACATCTACAGTCAGTACACCACTCTGTCTCCCATCACATGTCTGCGAAAACCGCCATCCGAGGAACTCACGACTCCCATCGATCTCAACGCTATTGTGGGCTTCACCTGGGTGGCTCCTGAGAAGCCAGTCATCCTGACAAACCCGGGTCTCAAGGCTGGAGGTAATGAAAAATCGAAACAAAAACTGACAGACGTGAAGGATTTCCCGACAGGTCAAACCAGCCAGCTGCTGGGCTACTCGGGAATCAGCGTCACCTACGGAGTGAGCCAGGGACTGCATTTGGGACCCAGGATTCCCCAGGGATTTGGAGCATGTATGGGAGTAACTAGATCCCAGGTGTTGAAGTTGTGGACCCAAAATGGACCTTCTCAGCCGTACAATCTCGTCAAGCTGTCTCTCAACCAGCTGCATTCCGACGATATCATCTCACATGCCAGTTTTGCAGGAACCAAGGACCACAAGATGCTGCTGGCTTGTTACTCTCCAGCAGGAGCCATCTACCTGTACAGAATCGAGGTGGAGTGGTCCAAGGAGGAGGAACCGAAACTGAGAGCCACCAGACTGCTCAAGGAGACACTTATGCCCCAATCCGGAGCTCCAGCTCGTCTCACAGACCTCAAATTGTACAGTATTCGATCAAACCAGGTGTCCTCCGAAACCGAGGCTGAGATGGTGTGTGTGTTCACCGACACAAAGGGAGCCACCACAAACAGATACGAGCTGCAATCGCACACTCCAGATCTCAACTCGACGTTTTACTCGCTCGGCACTAACGACTCTTCTGCCAGTTCTACAACAACCCACAAAACTCACATCATCTCGCTGGTTGAAACTACAACGTCCAACAAGATTGTCAACATTGGCTCGCAGGTGTACGACTCCATCAGTTTTGCTGCTCATGAAGACGGTATCCTCAACTTTAGATACAGAGGAAATGTGTCTTCTTCGACCAAGGGAACCCCATTCAACATGTTCAGCGACGCTGGTTACGCCTTCACACCTCTTCCCAAGGGCTCTGAGAAACCTGACTTCATCTGCGTATCACCTACATGTGCTTCCTACGTCTACAAGTCGTCTACGGATGGAGGACTCAAACTGCGAATCATCGATAACAAGATCCCTGATGCTGATCTCACAGTCGCTCAGATGGTCGATTCTGCCTTCGTTCTGTCACTCAGACACTCTGTTTCGTGTATTTCAGCCGTTTGCAACGACGATGTCATGATGGTCATGCGACGAGAGATTCAGCGTGTCTCCAAACTCGCTCCTGCTCTCGAGACACAGTTCCCTCTACTGCTCCTGGCTGAGTCGCACAAGGCCATCAACTTCTCGCTGGACCTCAAGAAGGACCACCAGATGGACAAGATCATGATCAACCCTTCGCTTCAGCGTCTGTTGACTATGCAGACTGTCATCGGTACTCGCCACGGATGGACTCGAAACGTGACCTCGCGTCTTTCGTGGTGTTTCCTCAACCTGCGTCTGGTGTCCTTCTCGCTGACTTTCACTCTGCGAGCTATTGGACAGCAGAAACCTGGTGTTACACCCAACCATGCCATGCGAATCCACTATCTCATGTCTCTGTCAGGTCTGAAGCGATGGTGTCTTGATTTTGCAGCTTACCTCTGCCAGGAGCTTCTCGCTGCTTCCAACGAAGGCCCTAGTTACTTCCAGAAACAGCATGTGGCTCTGCCCATGGTGATGGCTCGGTCTTCCAGAATGCTGCTCATGTACTCGTGGCGAGGTATTCGATCTCTGGACACTATTCTGATGCAGAAGCCTGGAACAGAGACCCAGGAGGCCGGCATGGCGTCCCAGAGACAGCGAGAACTGTCGCACTTCACACCCATCTCCATGACATTCTTTGAGCAGCTGTTCAACGTGATCGACTCGCATACAAAGCAGGTGGCTGAGAACGTGGAGGACCGTCTGGGACTCGAACAGCAGCTGTTGTTCCAGGGCATGATCCCTCAGCAGTTCCTACCTCTGGCCAAACGGTGTGTTGACGAGTTTGACAAGTTCCGAAAGACTACAGATCTCTCGCCTCTGTACTTTTACAACGTCTCGTGGCTCGGTCTGGATGAACACTACGATGGAAGACCAGCTCCTACGCCTGCTATGGCTCCTTACAGAAACGTGACTTCTACAGGCCTACAAATCGACTGTCTGCGAAAGTTCATCATTGAGCGTCAGGAGGGCAGTGTGCTGCGAGTGTGTCAACGGTGTGCTGGAACCTCTGTGTTTGTGGACTCGTCGGACGGCAAGCAGTTCACCGGCACGCACTGGACGTTTGCGTTCCAGCGAAACTGCTGGTGTGGAGGAATGTGGATTCCTGAGGGTCTGAGCGTTGGAGCTTGAGACAGTATAATTAACGGTATGCATTGTATGATGGTTAGTACGAGTAACAATAGATGATATTTGGTAGGGGACGATTATTCTTGGAAATGGCAAGTAAGACGATTACTAATCACCTCCTCTTTGTAGCAAAATATTTCACCTAAATATTTCACCTCAATTTCACCCCATTGAGACTACATTCCCATTGTGTAGTTGGGATTTCCCAATGTGGACAGGACGGTTTTTATTATCGCTTGTTGGACAAAGCTAATTTGGAATGTGTGTTTATTCTCGTGAGACAAACAAGAGACAGAAGAGGCTACGGGATCTGTGGGGAAGAAAGTTGCGAGAAGATCGTCGCGCAAGAAACGGAATTTGCCCTATTTTAGAAAAGACGAGACATACAGGACTACACACGACACGCTTACGTAACAAGAACAGATGGCTCTGCACTGTAGCTGCTGTATTATATTACACACCGCATTGGGTCCTTGTGCAGCTGCAAGACAAGATTCGACCGGGGGTCAATAAGCTTCCACTTGTTGGTGGGGTGGGTGAGCTGAAAAAAAGTTGTGAGTGAAATACGATGAGAGAGGCTGTGGCATGAACGGGAGAGCACTGTAGAAACGTTCTCGAGGCCGGATGCCAGTAGGGGAATCCTCAACCGCGTATTCCGCTGAAAAAGAAAGATGCATTATTAGGTGAAGGGAAGGTTAGATCCATGTCCAAAAGTCGTTAGGCCAGGGTTCGCTGGCTTAGAAAATCAGGGCCAACAGCGCGCCTGCAGCGACAGCCGTGGGGATGGCAGCGCCTCCAGGGGCTGCGTTAGCGTCGACGTACTTGGTCGCTTGTGTCTGAGCGCTGGCCACAATGGTGTCGTAGGCCAGCACCCATGCTCCTCCTCGGTAGCACTGCACTGGGGGCACGTTGAGGTAGAAGACGGGCTTGGTGGTGTAGAACTGGAAGTCTGGGAGCGGCGCGGTGATGCTTTGGGTGGTTCCGTTGAGGATGGTAGCGTTATCGGGTCCACAGAGCGCCGCAGACGTCCAGACCTGGCCCTTGGAGCAGATGGCAAAGTGGTTGTCGTTGCCGTCCAGGAACTGCGGAATGTAGTATGTGTGGTCCGACTGGCAGGGGAACACGTTGTATGCTTGCGGTGTGGGATACACCAGGTAGACGTCTGTGGTAGGAGCTGGCGACTGTTCCAGGGTAATGAGAGGTGTTGGGGGCAGCGCAAAGGTTGTAGACCACGACGGAGGAGCCCAGCCGGTTGTGGTGACCGTGGTGACCGTCTTGGCGGCGGGCAGCTGTGTCTCTCGCACGGTGATTGTGGTTCCCGGCTCGGTGGGCGAGGCCGTGACAATGACTGTGGATGGCGGAGTGGAGGCCTCAATGATGGTCACCACGGGGTTGGTGTTGGAGACGGGCACGACGACCGTGGAGGACGGCGCGGAGGGGGCCACGACGACGGTGACTTCGCTGCTGGACATGGTGGTGGGGCGGAGGTAGCAATGGCCTGCTGGACGGACACCCTGATACTTTTGTAGTGAGAGAGAAACTGAGGGGGATGTGTCTGCACGTGATGCAAACAATCCCAAAGGCCCAACTCTAAGGCACAAGCGAACTGTCCCAAAAAGTCAAAGCCAAAGCGCACCAAAGTCTGCGGAAAGACTTAGCAACCTAAAGGGATGGGAGTGGAAATACAAGTATGGGAGATCTACAGAACCAATCTGGTAACGAGCCAGCTGTGAGCAATCTTCGAGCTGTTCTGTAGCGGTGTCCACCGTTTCTATTGATATGGTCATCATCATCATCACCACACCCCTCCTACCCCCTGACACTATACCTTGTCTCATACTTGTCTGCCAGCCCTGGACATTACTCCACATTGGCTTTTAGCGCATCCACCATGCAACAGGCTTGTCCGTGGACTGTAGAGATGCCACAAGGAGGAGTACGAGTGTGTAAGCAGGAGTTCATATTGTGTGCCCGCGATATGTTGACTATATCAGTTGTCTTGCTTCACTCCCTATCCCCTCACTATAATAGTCCTGGTTCCTGGCTATCGAGCTATTATCACATTTCCGCTCTCAACTATAACTGCAGCAGTGACGTTTTACCCCACCAAAAAATCTTAGCGCAGTAATTAGCCAAAGTGGAGTTCAAATCAAGACAGGTAATATGGGTCTTGTGGAGCCGCAAGTGACGGAAATATGATGGAAAGTGGATAAATCAGAAGAACAGAAGCAGTACACGCTAGCACTAGCTGCTTTTCACCATCGTCTCCACAAACCCCTCAACACTTCTGTTTTCTCGCAATTGCGATGACGTAAACTCAAACCCTCAGTTTTCAATTAGTGGGGTCAGGTCCACTGCATCAAGCGCAGATCTTCTCGATATTGTTCGTCCACGGCTCGGATTCAATTACTTTTCCGAATTGAGTGCAGAAAGTGCAAGAGTGGTCATATGGGAGGTGTTGTGGTAGGTGCAATTTGGCGGTTAGTGAGGTTACGAGTACGACTACAGTCCGTTTGCAGAGCTCTACTGATTGACAGTTGTAGAGGGTGGTTAGTCATACATTTTGTACTCACTGATAACCCCATCTTCAACATACGTAGAACAAGTCTTATAACTGGTTCCGACCACTAATACGCCCACCTCTCGCCAGGCATCTGCCTATTACTTCCACCTCCACCGTCGTAATGGAAAACGTTTTACAACGATCGACATGAGCTTCCTTTCCCCACATACGATGAGTGTCTTAGAACCAAGCAGGGAACTCAAGTGGACCGAGAGTTGAAGTCGGAGATCACAGAGAGGGTGTGTGAGGGTGGTGTGTAAGAGTTCCAAGAGGTGAGATACGGTGGCTAGAGTCAATCAGGAGTATCTGTTAATCACAGTATGGCTGAAGTGAAGTACAGTATGACTCAAAAGCTCTTAGATTATTAAGGTGGACGTAGACTCATCTATGGTGGAGGCCCAGAACAAGGCACCATAAACGCAACGGAAATACTTGATCACATGCTACCTGGTACTTGTACTCACACTGAATAGAACTACTGACGTCTTCAAGTATGAAAAACCGACAAAATTCCACGAGAACAGTCTAGACCTTCTCTATAAACCCACGTCGACTGCCCACTCAAGCACGTGTTGAGATGCATTATCTAATCACTTGACGAAGACACCATACGATGAGACAATTACTAATAAGGCAGCGATAGAACCACCAAAGTCTGGACTCTCTCACTGACACACGGTGGGTCTCTCTAAACGTAGAAACTGCAAACCACTCGATAACCACTCCCAGCAGCTCATTCGCCATCCACCCTTCAAGCATCTCCAAGCTGTGGCGTTGACATGTCTAAGCCACATCTCCAAAAGTTGAGAGCAGGGAAGCGTAGTTCAACTATCTATTGTGCAAAACAGCAGCCGTTTCTAAGTACATTGCTTCGTAGTTCAACCGGCTATCGATTCTCCTCCTCCTCCCTCGTTCTAATAAGGCTTTAAGACCAAACCCGGGTCCCTACTCCGATAATGCAACCTTCTCCACAGCCATTTGTCAGCCTCGGCCGAAGGTACGTCAAAAGCGAGACAGTGCGATGGCAGCCACTTTTAGTTCTTCCGCTGTCATATATATACCGTATACTTAATGGACGACGACTAATCACAAAATGCCCAAGAGCATGTCTGTCTCGGAGAAACACAATACCAACTCGTCGACGGATAGCTCAACAAGAGAACCAATACCTCCTCGTCCCCTCTTTCACAAGGATGTGCGCTCTGGACACTATGCGGTGTTCAAAAAGTCCGTCTTCATGATGCTCTTTCTGAGCATTGGAGTGCTGGCGGTCTTCTCTGTCTTCTGGGGAGCCATGTTTCGCAGATCAGAGAGAGCTCATAATCTACGAGTAGGCGTGATCAACTGGGATGACGGAGTAGTAGGAGAACTGTTCATGAATAAGGTGAAAGCCAGACCTCAAGATCCAACTCTGGTGAGTCTGGACTTGATACCTTCAGACATGTTCTCTACAAGGGAGCAGATTGAGACCTTGGTGGTCCAATTCAACTATTGGGGAGTGCTGGTAGTTGAACACAATGCTACAGAGGATACACAAGCGATATTGAATGGAGAGCTGCAAGAGGCTCATCAGATTTCATACTATTATGCATCAGGAAGACAAGAAACTATTCATTGGACTTACATTCTTCCCCAGATTCAGGAGTTTCAAGCCCAGTTTCTCGAAAAACAGGTTCCTCGCATCCAACAACTACTAACAGCCGAATTTTCCGACCTGCAAGTCGCCAATATCATCAGAAACAATATCACGACTCTCAAATTCGCAAACTACGACATCAGACCGTTTACTGGAGGAGTAGCTTCTGCTATCGACAATGTGGGTCTCATCTACCTCATCATTGTATCATTCCAACAGACCATGATGTGGAATCTCATTCATGCAATTATGATCCCGTACAAAGTGGTCTTCTGGCAAAGGTTTTTATACAGATGCGCCGTCAATTGCGCCAGTATGTTCATCGTGTCTCTGTGCTTCTCTCTGGTATCTCTGGCCTTTCAGCAAGACTTTGAAGTAACTTACGGAAAAGCAGGCTTTGTCGTCTACTGGCTCATCAACTTTTTGGCCATGCTTGCCCTAGGAGGAGCTACAGACAACATCCACATCATCTTTGTCAAATACTTCCCACCAATATTGCCTGTTTGGCTACTTTTCTGGGTCATTGTCAATACCGCCACTGCAATGTCTCCTCTGGAAGTGTCCCCAGGGGTATACTCTTACGGAAAAGCCATGCCACTGTACAATGCTCTGGAGGCAATCAGAACGGTCCTTTTCAACGTCAAGTCTACTATCGGCCTGAATGTCGGAGTGTTACTCATTTGGATAGTCGTCAACTGGTCCATTGCATTTGTGGGACTGTGGAATAACGACAGGGTAGCAAAGAAGAATAAAAAGTGAAAAACTACTAATGATACGTTAATGAATAAATTATTATACTACCTACCTGCTCGACTGCTGCTGAAGAAACGAAACGTGGGCCAACTTGGATGCAAAGGACCCATCATGGGCCTGCCAAGAAGGCAACTGTTCCACCTCCACAACCTCTCCATCGAGACTCTTGACTGCAAGCTCATCCATACCCACTCCTTCAAAAGGCACTCCACCCATTCTCAGCCGACCAAGAGCGTCAGTTTCTCGATGACACTCGTTGGTGATGATCTCATGAGCTCCTCGAGTCACAGACAGTTGCAGCTCGTTCTCAGTGAAGATGTTCAGCAAACAGCTCTTGAGACCGGGAATCTCCAGGTTAGGGGGGATTCGCTCAATGAGCTTGTACGTGGGAGTCTGGGCCATGGCATTGTTTTCCAGAAGCGCCTTGAGGAACAGAGGCTTATCAATGGAGTAGTCGACGAGGAAGTTCCACAGCTCCGAATCCTTCTGCTTGAGAGAGAAGGAAATGGCCTGGTAAGGATCCTGGAGTTCGTCAATGATGAGTCTCAGAGCCTCCATGTTACGACCAACCTTTCCTAGCAGGTACACCAGGTCAGGAGTCAGACTCTTATCTGCTCGACACAGATCAACAGCAGATCCGATATCGTAGTTGTTGTTGGACTTGAGGAAGGCAGAAAGAGCCACATGGTCGTACTTGGCGTACAGAGACATGAGCTGGTTACCGTATTCTCTTGCAGCAAATGAGTCAGCCTGGTTCAGAGAGTGCAGATAGACATAGGCCAAAGGAGAAGACTCTGGAAGAGCAGAAAGAACAGTCTTGGGAGGCAACTCATGGTAACCCTCGACAAGCAGCGCAGTGGTTCGTTTCAGAGTGGTCTGAATCTCCTCAGCAGAAGCCTTCTCAAGTGAAGCCAGGGTAGACTTTGTATCCTTACCAGCTCCAATAGTAAGCAAGCTGGGAATATCCTTGGGAGAAATGTCACTCAGCAGATGATGAGCTTCAATGAGATCCAGACACCGCTCATCTCTAAGCTCGAGCAGCAGAGCAAGAGCAGGTTTGTACTTTCCAGCAGAAATGTTGAGTTCAGCAAGAGCCAGTTTCAAGGCAGCAATCTTCTTTTCGTCTTCGGAAGAGTCAATCTCCTCAATCAGCGACTGCTCAATTCCATCGCTGAACAAACCCTGCCATTTCTTCATGTAGAAACCAAACTTTTCCGCATCGTCTCGTAGATAATGACGCAGATACTCATCGTAGACAGACGCCTGAAGCTGGTCAGGCAGGTAGTTTGCCAACTGCTCGTAGTGGTTTGACTTGCAGAAGATGAAGGCCCAGTTGGCCCAGTCCTCAGTCCAAATTGTATGCTTGTAGGTATCTGAGGGGTCAATGGTGCCCAGAAAAGCTGTGAGCACAAGAGAAAGAGCAGCTCCCGCTTCTCGCCACAGCTCGTCTCTCACGTGACTCTCGACCCACTCGATACCGAGGTTCTTTCGCTCCACAGTACCGTAGATGGACTCACACGTGACCCAGGCAGACTCGTACTTTTCGTGCTCCACCAGCCACTGCACGTGATCTGTAAGATCTCGTTCACGTGCAACCACTCCGTCACGTGCACTGATAATGTAGTACTGTGCCTTTGCATCCTTCTCAACAGGAGCATGAGTCTGCAGCTGGTAATCGTTAGGACCAAGTGATTCAAACCCGTTCAGAGGCAGTTCGTCAGAAGACACTTCTTCTCCTGAAGCAGCGTCAATAAGTCGCAGTTCGGGTCTCTGAGCTCGTCGTTCGCCCTTGGTGTAGCACAGCAACATGAGCATATCAGCTCCAAAGGTTGAGATACCGCACAGAAGGGAATCCACTCTGAACTTGGTGATAACTGCAACTGTGGTTTCAGGTTGAGGAGATTTGGTCGAAGATGCAGAAGTGGAGAGAATTCGGCGAGAGAAGATAGACATACCGTCGTTCACAGCAGTCTCCTTCTTGAGTCTCTTTCTCTCCTTCTTCTCCTGGGTCACCTCAAGAATCCAGATATGATCAGCCCATGCCAGGTAAATACGATCGTGACCATCGCTGAGATGCATGCGAGGATGGTACAGATCTGCCCGCGAGATGTTTTCCGGTTTGGGAACCTGCAGAACCTGCTGTTTGGTCACGTGGTTCCATATCGTGATTCCATCGTCATTGATCCACAGCACCACGTCTCCAATCCACCGCAAAAGCACAATTGTAGAGTCGCTAGTGCAGATGTTGGTATCGCTTCGAGCCTGAAGCCATCCCTTTTCAGATAGCACCACGTTTCCAGCAGTTCCTCCTGAAACAAACGTCTTTGAAGAGGCGTAGTTTGGATCAAGAGCAACAGCATGCACAGGCCGTTTGAAGTCAGAAGCAGCAATATCCTGAGGGTCCGCAATACTGCCAATGACAACTCGTCCATCCAAAGAAGCTGAGGCGAAATAGGTGCCGTCAGTGCTCAGAGACATGATACTGGCCGAATGGGCCTTGAAGCTTCGAATCAGCTCAATGTTGGGTCTAAACAGATGAATGAGTCCCGAATGGGTCGCGATGATCACTATGTTGTCGTTCACAAGCGTGGCAGACACTGGATCACGTGTGAAGATGGTTTTGGGCAATCCTGCTAGACGAGAGTACTTGAGTCGAGGTTCAGCCTCCTCAGTATCAGAATCAGAGTCAGATTCCGAGTCAGATTCGGATTCTGAGTCGGAATTGGACGATTGTGATTTATCGTCAGCAGCCTCATCTTCATTGTGTTCTTCCTCATCTTTGCCATTCTCATGCTCCTCCTTCTGTTCTTCCTTATCAGATGCATCTTTAACATGGTCACCTTCTTGAGCCTCAGGTGACTCAATTTCCTCCTTCTTGTCCTCCTCATCCTTCTCAATGCCATTCCCCTTCACTCCATCCTCATTTGTCGTCGTGTCCTTCACATCTTCCTCCTCATGATCATCGGTCTTGCTCGTATTGCTCGCGTCCTGGGCAGTGTTGTAGTCGGTGTCACGTGATCCGGGAATCACCTCCTCACCCGCCGCCGGATTCTCCACATGGCCACCTTCATGTTGAGCTTCAGCTCCCTCCATAGCATTTTCGTCTGGCATTTTCACTGGAGAGGATGTCTGCATGATTATGTAGGCTGTGATATATGCGAGTTACCCGGGAGTGGGGAAAGGGGTGAAAGGGGTTGAGAAGGGAGAAGTAGAGATATAACAATAATAGGGGTACCATTCTGATCGTATAGACGAGCTGATCACATTGGTACTGTTGTTGTTTTACTATGACCAGTATTCGTCTAGATAGAGTAGGTCTTCTCCCACCGCCCCTTCTATGACGTCTTCATACATATCACGATGTGTATCTTTGTACGTTTGTAGCCAGCCGACACTTGGCAGAAACGTCTTTGTGTCAGGCATATCTTTGTCAGGTAAATTACTTCTTGGGAGAAGGGTGAGGGGCTTTCCTTGAAGTGCTGTATCATTTTACAAGGTCTCAAGTATACTATCAACTAAAGTGGAGCTTCTTCAACTATAAGGTCGGTTTTAGTTGAGACGGAAGTACTGTGGAAAAGAAGTTACGAATCGCCTACGAAGACCATATTTTTTGTTTTTGACGACATTGGCGATCGCCAACGGCACCCTTGACCACACTGTACAGTGGCTGGACAACAGCTGTCTCATGTCATGTTTGTCAACGCATGTGAACCTGTAGCGAACAGTTCTTTTTCTGAGGGTGGGAGCTTCTAAGGTGGGCGAAAATATCGTCCAATAGATAGGAAAATTCCGTATAACAAATCTTGCTAGTAGCCAGCATCATAACACCATGGAAAAATCAATTTCCCTTTTTATATCTCTCTTATATCTACATCCCTTTATTCATGTCATGTTCTGCCTTAGTCATCACATCTTATAACTGAGATCATGCATATCAAAGTTCGTCTCATCAACATGCCAAAGGCCACCAGAGGTGAGTACTGAAGAAGAACAACGACGTTTCCAACGACCCCAGAACTAACCCAGGCGTTCTGATCGAATGCGATCCTTCCATCAAGGCGCTCATCGTCAACATTGACTCGTCGCAACACAACATCATTCTGGACGAACTGGATGACACTCACCTCATGATCCATCCTTCCATGGTCGAGGTGGTGAAACAGAAACTGAACAAAATGCTGGCCGAAAACACATACAACCCGAACGAGGAGGCCGCCAAGGCAGGTGGCAAGTAGGCCGCAAGCTAGGATATCATTATTTATTGAATGCATTGAGAGATTGGTAAAGCAAGTCTGTATAGCGAAGTGGTTCAGTAGATGATGCCATGAACAGGTAAACCTGACTAGAGAATACAGTGTACTTACTGACGTATCCTTTTTTGTAATACTGTTATCCAATCCGACATATAACCTGTTTTGAAACACACAGCTACAAGGAGTTCTATGAGATGACCGTTCATTGCTATCAAGTCACTTCAACTGTCTAGAACTTATCTTTACATTACAAGTAGTCTCCTCCTCTCCAACAATTCCATCTAGTTCATGCATTCAGTCGTATTTACATGTCCGTCCTCCGTCACTGCTCGCTAATATACAACTTTTGAATCACGTCTCCCACCCAGCTGACGAATCCATCCACCTCCATCAGAGCCTCCAGCTGCTCAGGCTTGCCTCGAGTGACCATCTTGCGATGATACTCGTCGTAGTTGCGCACCAGAAGATCCTGGATCGCCTCAATGAGCACATCTGCTGCCTGGGTGTCATCCACGTACGATTTGATCTTTGCGTACGACCGGGGAATCTCGGATGCTGTGTCTTCTCGCAGTTGACGAGTGTCTGTGACGATATTCTCTGGCTTGGGGTCTGTCATGATGCTCTTGGCAATGTGACGCACCTCGGACTCGGTCATGGTGGAAATGGCGTTTCGCAGGTTGGCAGATAGCTCCACTCGAGCGTCCATCATGGAGTTGATGACTCGAGGAAGAGACGCTCGTGCAAGACCAGCAATACCGTCCTTGTCGGTGGTGACACGTCGCTCACGTGCAATCTGGCCCAGAATACCCAGGGCACCCGAGAAATCCAGCTGCTTTTCTTCAGGAACAAACTGGATGTCAAACTCGGCCACCTGTGAATTGAGCATGAGAAGATGCTTGATGAACCACAGTTCAGCGTCTGAAGGTCCCAGACGTTTCTGAGCTACTACACGGGCTGAATTCAGTGATGTAATGCAGTCGTGAAGCACATTGTGAGCCATGGTATCAAACACATGCGAGTTGACGAGCTGGTAGATTTGCGATAACAAAATCACCGTTCGACGTAGAGGAGGGTACCAGCCCTGAAGAAGGTCGTTGGAGATATCGGCGTTCGACTCGTCGCCTACCGAAGACGCAGCCTCCTTGTCGTCTTCCTTTTCGGTGGTTCTTCTGCTTCCAATCAGGAAATCTCCATCTCCAGGAACGTAGTTGACAATCTCCTGATCGATAATGTTCTGTGCTCTGAAGACCAGTCGAGACTGGACGTCTTGAAGAGTGTTGACAACCAGATTGCCGAATCCCTCATCATCCATAGTCTCATCGTCCTGGAGAATGACTGCAATCTCACAGAGAACGGAAACAGACCGATCTCTGAGGACTCTGGTTCGAAGTTGGTCATATAGACCCTCAAACAGTCCGTCCATCCACTCCGCCAGCTGTCCGTGACCCTCGTCAGGGAAGAAATGGTCAAATAGTCGCTTCTCATCGCTGAAAATCTGTTTATACAGCGACAAGGCCTTTCGACAGAACTTGACACTGTCTGTACCACTGGACGAGTTGATATCGAACACGGACTTGTCAATGTGAGGTCTTAGGATCGGTTGACGGGCCGCAAAGTACTTTTGGTACAGTTCCTGCATCATGGGTTCAATCTGCGGGTACTGAGCTCGTTTGGACACCTCAGACACCATTTCGCCGAGATTCGTAGCCTGCTCAAACTTGCTATACATAAGAGCGTGACTGGCAGCCGACGAAGAGACCGTGGCCATCTTTTCCTGGGCCTCAGCTCCGATTTCCGTCACCTTGTTTCCAAAATACACCACCACGAGTCTCAGACACCGCACCAGAAGCGCCATGAACCGCTGCTCGTAGTCCTCGGCACCCTTGAAGTTGCTGTGCTCGGGAATGTACTTGAGCGACTCGTCAATCTGCTGCAGGATGGATCTGAACGCCGGGGTCTTGATGAAGTTGTGGCTTCCTCCTGCCACCTGTCTCTGGACCGATTCAATGCGGGTGAACATGTCCAGATTCGCCTGGAGGTTGCCAATGAGCGTTTCCAGGTGTGTTTGCTCGTCCATGAGCGCGTTGCATTCTCGGTGGAACTTTTCCGTGTCGTTCTCGACCTTGAGAAACGACACTGACAGGGTGTCCAGCAGGCTGATGATGTCGTTAGTCTGGTCCAGCAGCTTGGAGCACGTCAGCGAGTACGACGTGGCCTGCATGTACATGTTTGTCGCCTTTTGAAGTGCCGAATTGGCGTCCTTTTGTTGTGTTGATGCTGTAGTTTGAAGCGAGCTTTCTGGAGAAAACAACTCGTCCACTTCTTTCCTCGAAAAGGGCCATTCTGTGCGCAGCTTTTCGGCCGTCGGTCTCTCGGCAATGTCAGCCACATTGACACTCTGGGTCCGTCGTCTCAGAGGAGGCACCTCGAGAACGTCCGTCTGGTCCACCGGAACCACCTTTTCCACGGCCACGGATTGAATGATGCTTTTGGCACGTGATCTTTTGGGGCTCGCGGGCTTGGGGGCCGCCTTGGCCGCGTCCATGTATGCCCATTCGTCGTACATGTCTCGAAACCTGGGTCTCCAACGTCTCTATCCTCCGACAGTGCAGTATGGAGAGCTAGCTGTACCACGTATGTCGTATGTCCAAATAGAGTTGGGTGTGGACGTGATGGGGGAACAGTACATACCGGTAGGGAGGTGTGAGAGTTAAGGGAGGGGCGATTTGTGGTTTTGAAATAGATAAAAAGATTTGGATAGGGTATACGAGTGTTTTGTGTGAGTTTTACGTGTTTATCTTGTTTAATGGGGGAGTTGAGGACCCTCTGTTATGATCTCACCTAGTTGAAACTTGGTTGGGATAGGTTAATTATGTTAGTTGATCAAGGGGGAGGGTATGGGGTGTGTATTGGAGATGGGTGAGAAGAGATATGGAAGTTACGGAAGTTCAGTAGAACTTCAATTAGCATAATGAGAAGCCTTATCAAATTTGGTCGAACTGTCTCCACTCAATCGACAGCTGGAGACACTCTCGTAATATTTCATTTTAGTTGACAGTACTTGACAGAAAGCTAAATATTAGTTGAGGTTCAGGTTATCAGATGGGACAGGAAACAATTATATAAACACACTGGAATTGACAGGAATCACATGAAAATGTACTTTTTACTTCAGACTTATCATAGCACTGCAGTAAACTGCTATTTGTACCGCCTGTCTGTACAATCCTCCTCACTCTGTCTAACACACCTCAGAAGGATCTCGAAGCTAGTTGAAGTCATAGATCAGATTATAAAAGATGATATAGGAGAGGTATTAGACTACTTGTAGCAGAAGAGCCAGAAGATACAAAACACTCCAAGAATACGACATATCAATTCAACTACACTCAAAATCATTTCAAGACTCTTCTATATCCATCTAGTTGACATACTGGGGATAAGCTAAAAGCTAGTTCGGATATAGTGGAGAGAATGGTACCCTCATAACTTGACTAAAAGATAAGGGATATCAAATTTGAGAGCCGACAACTACTTCTAAGGCCATCAAAAACAGCTCAATCCACTCTATTACTCCACATCCACCCCCACTACCCTTCTTTCACCTCCCCTCTAACCTCGGATCTAACTATCCGCTTAAAGTTTTAGGGTCAATATAGCGACCTTGAAGTCCAAGAGTCATTACGCTATCTTTCCTACACACACTACCACCAACATGTCGATTGAAGAGTGGAAGAAAACCAAGCTGGTGGGCGTGATTGGTATGGGCGACATGGGCCGTCTGTTTGCCAATCACTGGAACACCCAGGGCTGGAAGGTGCTAGCCTGTGATCAGGAATCCAACTACGAGAAGCTCAAGGAGGAGTTTGCCGATTCAGAGATTGAAATCGTCCAGAACGGCCACTACGTGTCTCGAAAGTGCGACTACATTCTGTACTGTGTCGAGGCCGAGAACATTGGCAAGATTGTGAGCATCTACGGCCCTTCTACCAAGGTCGGAGCGATTGTGGGTGGCCAAACGTCGTGCAAAGCTCCCGAAATGGCTGCATTTGAGGCCCATTTGCCTGCTGACGTCGACATCATCTCGTGTCACTCACTGCACGGACCCAAGGTCAACCCTGAAGGCATGCCTCTGGTGATTATTCGACACAGAAACACCGAGGAGTGGAAGTTTGAGTTCGTTCAGTCTCTGCTGGAGTCACTCAAGTCCAAAATCGTGTACCTCTCTGCCGAGCAACACGACAAGATCACCGCTGACACCCAGGCTGTCACCCATGCTGCATTTCTGACCATGGGTAAAGCCTGGCAGGCAAACGGACAGTACCCTTGGCAGATCAGTCGGTGGATCGGAGGGCTGGAAAACGCGAAAATGAACATCTCGCTGCGAATCTACTCCAACAAGTGGCACGTGTACGCCGGTCTGGCCATCTCCAACCCTGCTGCCAAGGTCCAGATCCAGCAGTACGCCACCAGTGCAGGCGATCTGTACAAACTCATGATCACAGGCAAAGAGCAGGAGCTGCACGACCGGCTGACGGCTGCCCGAGACTTTGTGTTTGGAGGACTCAAAAAGGAACACTCGTTGCTGCTGTCCGACGAGATTCTCGAAAAGTTCTCGCTGGGCAAAAAGCCCGTCGGAGAAGCCCAAAAGCCCAACTCGCATCTGTCACTGCTGTCCATTGTCGACTCGTGGCACAAACTCAAGATCAACCCCTACGACCACGTCATCTGCTCGACGCCGCTGTTCCGAATCTGGCTGGGAGTCACCGAGTACGTCTTCTGCACCCCCGGACTGCTCGAACAGTGCATCAAACACTCCATCACCAACCAGGACTTCCGGCCGGACGATCTGGAGTTTGTCGTCGCTGCCCGAACGTGGTCCAAGGTCGTGTCCTACGGCTCCTACAAGCTGTACGAGCAGGAGTTCAACGACACCCAAAAGTACTTCGCTCACATGTTCCCCGAGGCTACGAGAATCGGAAACGAGATGATTAACACCATTCTCTCTACTACTTAGGGAGGTGGAGTGCATACACAATAAGCTATAGAGTAATGATAACATGTACAAACAGTGGGAATGTGTAGCTATCGACTTAATCTAAGCTGAGGATCTCTGTTTGCCGTAGGCAGACAGTATCCTCCATAAAGTACCCGGTAATCTATGCCATAAAGTACCCGGTAATCTATGCCATAAAGTACCCGGTAATCTATGCCATAAAGTACCCGGTAATCTAT